>JAOTRH010077344.1:0-17451 GCA_034768845.1 Heliamphora exappendiculata
TTATTTTTTTCTATTTTTTAACTCACGTGATACATTAAATTTGTCTACATATATTTCATAAAATTTTTGATGTAAAATTTTTAATTTAAAAAAATTTAAAAATTTAAGTTTAATTTTTTTAATGTATTTTCATGAATTACTATACAGTTAAAATTTTTACTAGAATTTTTTATCTGTTACATCATTTCTCGTCGTAATTTAGCGATTACTAACATTTTTAATAGCTGTAAAAAAAAATTTAAGTTCGAAAAATTCTAAAAATATCTAAGATAGCATTTTAATATTATTTTATAATTATCGGTATTTTGTGAATTTTGATTTTAAATTCTAATTTAAATTTTATTTATAATTATTTGTCAGAACTTTTATTTTAAGATTTTCTGCTAACTATCAAATATTATATTGTTTTAAGGAGTGACATGTGTGTTACTTTTATTTGTTGCTAAGTTACGAATTTTTATAGGAGGTGGTGGTGGTGGTGGCAAAAAATAAATGCTGAGATAAGAAGTAGGGGATATCGCTCGAAACTTTTTTTTGCTGGCATTTTTCGAATATTTTTTTACTTTAGTATGGTTTAGTCTTTCTAATACCTCATTCCTAGCTGCCAGCATACGCTACTAGAAAAGTAAACAAGCTACCGGCCACTGGGTGGAGGATTGGCAGTGGTGGTAGTGGGGTGGTGGCGATAGCAGGGGTGGTGGTGGGGGTGCGGGTAAGGGTGGAGGTAGAGGTAGTTGTGGCAGGATGGTGGTCGTAGTGGAAAGATGAGAATGGCGATAATGGCGATAGTGGCAAAGATCGTAGTAGCGAGGCTAGTGGTGGTAGGGGGAGATGAGGGAGATGGTGGCGGTGGTGGTGATGGTGGTGCGGGCTTGTGATAGTGATGGGGTGTTGGTGGTGGTAGTGAAGTGGTGCTAGGGGCAATGACAGTAATGGCTGCAGTGACATGGTGATGGCTGTGGTGGGGAGTGGTGATAGTGGTGATATTTAATGGTGCCACAATGATAATAGTGATATAGTCATTGTGTGTTGTTAGGTACAAAAAATATTTTTCAACTTTAAACAATAGAAAATATTTTTCACCAAAATTAATTAATTTTCCATTGATGAAGAAAAACTATTTTTTGTTGACCTTTGATTTTTGATGTACGATACATCAAAAAATACAAAAAATGTTTTTCAAAATAATATTTTCTCCCAAAACAAAGTGTAAATAAATTATTTTTTTGTCTCTCACCAAACTTATAAACTTGGGCTAGTATCATTCTGTCTTTACTATTTTATGCTATGTCACTAAATGAGACCACCACGTAAAAAAAAAAATTACCACATGATACGTTGCCTAATAATTACTCTTTGTTTTCTGCCTAGCTTATACATGAGTTGTTGACTATTTGCTACTTTCCCTACATAACAAAAGGAGGGGCAAAAGGGACATGTTAAGAAGATATTCAACTTTATAACTTATTGTCATCATTTGTTAATTGCAGCCCCCCACTTTCCATGGCTCTCGGTTTCATATCTCTTCATTTTGCTGTTGTCGTCTACCGCAATCGTCGATTCTAGGCGCGAGACAGTTACAGTGCGCAATGGTGTTGTTGCCAGTGACAGCGGCCGCTGTTCCGGAATTGGTAGGGATGTTCTTCGCGATGGAGGAAATGCGGTTGACGGAGCTGTGGCCACCGCTCTTTGCTTGGGGGTTGTGCGGCCGGGTGCTAGCGGCATTGGCGGCGGTTCATTTATGCTCGTTCGACTAGCCAATGGAGAAGCGCAAGGATTCGACATGAGAGGAACTGCGCCCAAAGGAGCTTCCCAGGTACTGTCACCATGTAAATACGGTTAGTTTTTTTTTACTGCAAAACGATTAATTAAGGTTTTGAACAGCTAATGAAAGACCAACAATGCCAAATAGTTTACAATAAATCTTGATACCTTAAAATGACATTAGTTTACTCAACAATCTATAGAAATTTGGCAAATTAAAAAAAAAGATATCAAGATTTAGAAAAGTAATTTAAAACTCCAATTTTAAACATATTTCACCAACTACACATGCTTTAAAACATGTTTTTCCTTGGGGACTTTAATTTTGGATCCAGCCGTTTATTTTTAACAGGCTTTTTTATAACACTTTTATACATATACCTAACAAGAAGTATATGAATTGGGGGCTCAAAGTGATTGGCTTTTCCGGCTTGTTCACATGGCCTACCTTGCTAGCATGCCTTGTTTTTAGGTAGAAAAAAGAAACAATCTCTCAATTGACACTCATTAAAATTATGATGAAGTGTACATGTGCGTGTGTATATATATATACACATATATTGAAGTAATTGCACACATATTGATCATAATTTTTAATAAAAAAATAAAAATTTAAAATGTGGGAGGGAAAGATGTGTTGTGAGCATGTTGTGTTATTTTTTTATTTTTTCCCGACAATTAAAAGAATAATAAATTATGTCATAAATATAACATATTTTGTTTTAGATAATATTGAAGCTTAAAAAATGCGATATAACCTGATACTTTATATAATAATGCATGGGTATATATATGCTCATTGGGAGAAAATAAATATTTAAAATTATTAGAGCATGCATCAAAATCTAATTATTTCATCTCCAACCACTGTCTTCACATGTTCAGAAGATCCCTTGTAGCCGGGTTGATTGCAATTTGCAAGAATAAAATATTAAATAGCTTAATATACATTGTTGGACCAATTTCTTAATAATTTAAGTTTTTGGGACAATTAGTGATTTAACACGGTATCTGTGCTCTAATTTCACGGTATCTTAAGTTCAAGTTTCGTTATATGTTTTTCGTTTTTTTTTTTTTTTTGTTATTGTGCACTATGTGTTAGTGCACCTGCTCACTTTAGTTTGTTTACTTCTCCATGTGCGAGACAGGGTTGCACGTGAGGAGAAGTGTTGGATAATTTGATATAATATTATTCGGCTAATTTCTTAACATCTTAAATTTTTGAACAATTGATTACTTAACAAAAAATATTAAGAACATAGTCAATTGTGATTCGTTGTCCTTCAAAATCCAGTCAACAATAGAGTCCGGCTCCAAATTAGTTTTATTTTCAGTTTGAATAGATATGGAACAAGGAATAATAAAAAGTAGGGTCATGATCATGTATTTAAATTAGTTTTGGGGTAGAAATCCACCCCTAAAATTATATGGGGTATAATTGATGTTAGTTGATCGGGATGCAATCCCACACCTTGTATACCAAATGCTAGATAAGGTTAAATTATTTCAAAATTGACCAATCTCAGCTTTTAAACCAAGATTAATCATATACACTTTTTCATTTACCATATTTAAGGGATGTTTGGCTGCATACTTAAATGTGCCGTCCTTTCTTGCTTACCTCCATATTCTTAATAGATAGTAGAGGTTTTAGCCTATATATAATTTATATGTAGCATTTAAACATCTTTAGAATGGTGTAATATAACTACTCAAAAATAAAAAATATATATATAATGTACCGTCTAAAAATAATGCAAAAAATAATGCTTTTAAGGTTTTATCACAATTACATTTGTAATTAACAATCTCAAAACTATTGTATATATAGCATTCTAACTATATATAAATTTTTCATTTGGAATATATTGACATGACTCTTTGACTAGTTTTTGTTTCGTGAGCATACTAATTGTGATATTATTATGTTGTTTACTTTATTTTTTTCAAGTCTCTCAAAAAATGTGATATTATTATAGAAAGACTTCCTATTAAAGCCAGTAAAATGCCAATCTTGATGGCAATTATAACCTAATTGGCCAACATGATCTACAATGTTACATTGAAAAGTAATATTTTTGCCTTCTAATTTTATTTGTTAAAAGGCCTAACATAAAAAAAAAAAAAACTTCAATTGTGAATAGAATTGTAGAAATAAACTAAGTGCTTGTTTTGAATATCTAAAAAGTTTGGTTTTTAAAAAATTTAACTTTTTTAGAAAAAAAGAATAAAAAATAGTTATAAAAAATAGTTAAATTGCCTGGGATAATTTTTTGTTGTAGTTTTTTTGTTTTTCTGTATTTTATTAAAACGTTTAAAATGTTCTTACTTTTAACTTTTAAGTTGTAGTGTTTGTGATATTGATGCGTTTTTTTTTTCTGAGTAAAGTTGACTTTTTTTATGTAAGGGTATTATAGTAATTTTATTTTTAAAAAATTAAGATATTTGGGATATGTATTGTTTTTTTCTTAGATTAAGAAATGAAAAAAAAGTTAATTATTTTTTGAAATCAAACAGTACAGTTTAAAAGCCGATTTTTTTGCAAAAAAGTTGACTTAAATGTTAATCCAAACAGGCCTTAAGTCCCATTAGTTGTTACATACCAGAATTACCCTTATTAATTATGCTTTAAAAAAGTCATCCTCATTTATGGAGAAAGAATATGTTATTATGCTGGCATGTTAAATTTACTATTTTTCGGATTTAAATTTTAAATAATTTTAAAATTTTCTATTTATATTTATCTTTACAAAATTAATTAATACTTTTAAACACATTTGTCAATTTCTCTAAAATAAGATCTATATCCCACATAAAACTATGAAAATAAAATTGAAAAATCTATCAAATTCATCAATAGTAGTAAATAAGGACTTATTACAAAAAGAAAATAAAATAAAAGGTGATTACATGGTAATACTCACAACTACTTAGTAATTAACCTGTTGACCCCTTGTTGTTTTTGGCAATATGAACGTATTTAAGTAATTGTCGTTTTATAAAATCATAATGAAAATGTAAATCTTGTTTTTTTTCTAGACAAATACAATATTGAGAGTTTTTTTTCAGAACGGGATTAGTTTCTAAGTCTTTCACTTTTTATTGTGTCTCGTCTACTTTGCTGCATTCTACTCTAAAATATCAGATTTTTCACCATTAACAACTTCAAATTTAATGAAGTCTCAACATTATGTATTTTCTGCCATTTTTTAAAACTAATTTGAAGTCTCAACATTATGTTTTTTTCTGCCATTTTTAAAAACTTGCGTTTGATAACCCGGGTTTTATATGGTGTATTTATTTTCTGGTAGCTTTACTTGATAAAATCCTTTTGGATCAAAGAAAGGAACTTTCATTTCCACTCTCTTAATTTTTTTAATATTTTATTAAAGCTACATATGGTAATTTTATCTCTTACAACAAAAATAAGTCATTTATGAATATTATCAGGAGAGTCGTGCAGATCAATCTAGCCTTCTTTTCGTTTTTCAAGGAGTTAAAATTTTTTTTTTCTAATAAATCGGTATTTAAAGTCATTCTATTCAAAATTTCTTACTTTATCAATGCGCTAAAATTTTAAATTCTCATAAAATTAGAATTACGAGGGATTCTGGTCAACATCTCTTCAAAATTATGTAAATTTCAGCAATAAAAACAACTTCGTATTAGTTGCTGAAAATAAAATTGAGAAAATTTAAAACTGACAAATTTTTTAGTTTTAGTAAATTGAAAAAATTACAAAATCGAGAAACTATCAACTTGAATGTACAAATTTAGTACAATTTCAAAAACTAAGAAATTTTTGAATTTTAAAATGGAGAAATTTGAGAATTACGAGGGATACTGGTCAACTTCGCTACAAAATTGTGTAAAATTCAGCAATGAAAACAACTAGGTATTAGTTGACGAAAGTGAATTTGAGAGATTTTAAAACTGACAAATTTTTTAGTTTTAATAAATTGAAAAATTTACAAAATTGAGAAACTATCAACTTGAATGCAAAAATATAGAACATTTTCAATAACTAAGAAATTTTTAATTTTAAAATGGAGAAATTTCAAAAAAAAATGGTAAAAAATTCCCTATTTAGGTTTCTTAAATTGAGAAATTTTACATAGTCTCATGAATTGAGAATTTTTTTAGTTTTTCATAAATTCAGAAATTATGCATTTTAAAAAAAATATAAATTATTAGTTGAAAGTCTCTAATTTATTAAACTTCTTGATTCTAAAACTTACAAAGTATAAAAAATAAAAAATTCACCAGTTACATACCAAAAAAATTGGAAAAAAAAAACATTAGCATTTTGAAAACGAAAAATTTAAAACTGACAAATTTCTCAATTTTGAAAAAAAAGAAAATTATTAATTTTGCCATTTTTTTATATATACATATATAAACTTTCATATTCAATTTGAATCTGGTGTGATATAAACTTTCATATATCTTACCGAATAAGTTTTGAAAATATTAATTTTCTTAGAAAACAAAGTATATGTTCAAAATTGTGTAATTCTAAAGTTGTACTACAAGAGGATGCCTACCTCGCCTCTTTTTTCCTCTCGTCCATTCCTCTTGGACTAGCATTTTCTATATATTTTTTGATTTTTTAATTTTTTTAAAATTAAAAAATAAATATAAAAATAGGTAGAAAAGCTAACTAAACCCCAACAAGTAAATCTTTAAAAAAAATTTTCAATAAAATTTTTTTAGAAAAATTAATTTAAACATAGGCTTAAAAATTTATCCAAAGTTATATCCTTAAGCAACTTTTAAATATTGAGACTAATTATTAATTAACTTTTTTTTTTATTTTTTATGGTAGACTTGTAAAAACGACACTAAATAATTATTTGCCTTTCAAATTAAATACTTAAACAAGGCCAGTAAAAAAAAATAAAACCTTAGCCAAACACTGAACTTGCTGAAATAGTGCAAATCACTTAATTCATTTCATTCTTTGCCTTCCCAGAATCTGTATGCTGGACGTCATTCAAACCAATACACAGGCCCGCTGTCCATGTCTGTTCCTGGGGAACTTGCAGGCCTCTACATGGCATGGAAGCAATATGGGAATCTTACCTGGAAGAGGCTTGTCGATCCAGCTGAGCAACTCGCTCGTAAGGAACTCAGAAACCCAACATCTCAATACATTGGGATGGTTGGCACGAAATCAGTGGGTCTTCGTGGCAAATTCCCATATCCCTACTGGAATATGAGTTTGGCAAACACACTAAGGGAAATCTCAAAACACGGTTCGAAAGCTTTATACAATGGATCCATTGGAACCCATCTGGTTAATGATATACAGAGAGCTGATGGGATTCTGACAGTGGAGGATTTGAACAAATATCGAGTCAAACTGAGAAAACCCATCTCAACAGATGTTCTGGGGTATAAGATACTTGGCATGCCTCCTGCTACTTCCGGAAGTGCTACGATGATGCTTGTAAGTACAGGTTATTGCCAAAGGCAAAAGTGAAATCTCTTTTCTTGCTTTCTGCTTTATGTAATGGGTCACATGACGGGGGCCTTTGTGCTTGTGCTGCCACAGGTTTTGAACATACTTGCTCAGTATGGATTTTCTTCGAATGCCAGTCGCTCCCTTGAAGTTCATCGAATGGTTGAAGCTTTCAAGCATGCGTATGCTGTGAGGATGAATCTGGGTGACCCTGATTTTGTCAATGTCGAAAGGGTTCTTTCGGACATGCTGTCTCCTAAGTTTGCAGCTGAGTTGAGGAGAACCATATATTCTCAGAAGACTTTTGCTCCCAAGTATTATGGCAGCAAGTAAGCATTTCAGTGATTGTTTCAACCGTTCTGGTATATTACGGGAATTTATCACCATTTGGTGATTTCTGTTGTTGAAATAAAGTGAAAATTGTCCAGGTTTAAATATATTCATTTCCGAGTAGTATATAATATCAAACGCAGTTGAATGGGATGCAGGAGGATATCACATGAGCAAATGCTGTTGTTTTTCTCAACCTGTCTCGGACTCTCAGTGTCTCAAGTCCTGTTATTTTGAATTTGAACGGATCCTCCCAAGGGGGACACATCCAATTTCTGATAATTGTATGTGCCTATGGAACTGCTCTTTATAGTGTTTACATTCTAATTATTGTTTGGTTTTCTTCCCATAATGTTCCTTTTAGGTGGAATCAAATTCATGATCATGGAACTACTCACATTTGTGTTGTCGATAGCGCTCGAAATGCTGTTTCCATGACCACTTCTCTGAATGATGACTTTGGTTCAAGATTTTTGTCAGCAAGTACAGGGATAGTCCTTAACAACGAAATGGGTGATTTCTCCACCCCTAAAAGTCGATCTCCCCCACCAGCGCCTGCCAATTATATCGAACCATTCAAAAGAGCATTATCATCCATGACCCCAACCATTATTCTAAAGGTAACTTTGGTTGCACATTTCTTGGCTTCTCATTTTATTTGCTGTGCCAACTAAATGGGTTAATTAGTGCCCACGTACCAGTACCATTTCAGATGCTATTACAGTTACATTTATGGATAAAGGGGTGACACCCCAGTTTGTGGAGGTAGTCCCACATTGAGAAGAAAGTGTGGGCTGGGCAATGCATATACAAGCGCAACCAAGAGACATAATAACTTCCTATCATGATTTTTGAGGCCCGTTGTGAGGTTCCAATATCTCAGGTGCAGGTTGTCACATATGGTTTCTGTTGGATAGCTTGATATACATTGTTGGACTCATTTTCTAATAGCTTAAGTTTTTGAGACAATTGATGACTTAACATGGTATCAAAGTTCTAGTTTCCTGATGTCTTGAGTTCAAGTTCGTGATATGTGTTTCCTTGTTCTTTTTGTCATTTTGCACTACATGTATCGGTGCATCTGTTTATTTTAGTTTATTTGCCTCTTCATGTGCAAGATAGGGTCACACGTGAGGGGAGTGTTAAATAGCTTGATATACATTGTTGGATCTATTTTTTAACAACTTAAGTTTTGAGAACAATTGATGCCATGTGGGCCATGGCCACCGGAGAATTCTTGGACTACGTGGAGGAACAATGGGGACAATGTCTAAGTGGGGTAGATTGTGACACCCCATATTGTGGAGGCAATCTCACATCGATAAGAAAGTATGGGTTCGGCAATGTATATACGAACGCAACCAAGATACATAGTAACTTCCTATTATGATTTTTGGGGCCCCGTTGTGAGGCTCCGATGGAAGTTGCTATGGACTATCTCAGGTGTGGGTCATCACAAAAGGTGTCAAGAAAATTGTGATTACACAACATATGACTAGAATGTGTATTTTTTTTTTTAATTTGGAGGGTTGAAAAAGAGCATTGTTTTGAGAGGCGGTAGATATACTTTGGCATAATCAGTCTTGTGTATTATTCCCATTTATTATTTGTCTTTGTTTAGGATTCTAGTAGAGGTGGCAAACAAGATAGAAAAATTGACGAGAGACATTTTATGGGAATGTTGGGATGAGGATACGGAAGATCATTTGGTGAGCTGGATGATGGTATCCCTCCCCAAAAAAAAAGGGAGTCTTCTTGGTAAATGGCTTTGGATTTTCCGTAAGTAAGAGTAAATATGGGGTTCAATCTAACGGTAGGGACACTCTGGTGACCAATAGGGGTAATTGTCAATCTCCATGGAAGTCTATCTCTCGAATTTTGCCCATTTTCTCTCGGTTTTTATCTCTAAAAGTGGGTAATGGTCAAAGTGTTTGATTTTGGGAGGATGCGAGGGTAATTTTTCTTTTGAAGTATTGTTTCCACAATTATTTTGGCTAATCCGCTCTTATAATGTTTCTATTCCTTTTATGAGTCTCTTTCACTCATTCAATTGTTTGGGATTTTAATTTCTTTAGGGATCTCAATGGTCAGGAGGCTATTGAGATGTCATCTTTGTTGAGTTTACTTGAAGGAGTCTTTTTGAGGTCAAATGTTAGTGACAAAAAAGTTTAAAGCATTCATTCTTTAGGAGTCTTCTCTTGCAAATCCTTTTTTTGACAAAATTAATGGCAATTCCAACTTGTCTTCGTTCCCTCATAATAATAAAATCTGGAAAGCAATTGTGCCTCTTAAAATGAAGTTTTTTATGTGGTCTTTGACTCATGGAAATCTTATTACTAACGACGCTTTTCAGAAAGGAGACCCAATCTGTTCCTTTGTCCTCAATGGTGCATCATGTGTAGAAGCAATGAGGAATCTCTAAAACCACTTATTCTTGCATTGGCCCTTGGCTTTGAGTATTTGGCGTCGACTTTTTCTATTAATAAAAATTTGTTGGGTGTTTCCAGCTTCTTGTTCACAAATGATTTTGATAGATTTTGCAAACAAGAAGCTCAATGTGCTTTGGAGGCGTGCAACTTTTGTTCTTTTTTGGTTGATTTGGTTGGAACGGAATGCTAGAGTTTTTTAAGATAAATTTGAAGATGTGAAATCATTATGGGACAAATCGTTATTTTGGATCTCCATTTCCCCCAATTCAAGGGAATTCCTATATTTTTAATCTCTAGGGATTGGAAAGCAATTTGTAATTTGTGATTTGTAGTTTGACCCTTTTATT
Source organism: Heliamphora exappendiculata (assembly GCA_034768845.1). Taxonomy (NCBI): domain Eukaryota; kingdom Viridiplantae; phylum Streptophyta; class Magnoliopsida; order Ericales; family Sarraceniaceae; genus Heliamphora; species Heliamphora exappendiculata. The sequence continues at coordinate 10,332 of JAOTRH010077344.1, forward strand.
CTTTAGGTGGAGTACTTGTCCACCTCTAGTTGCAGTTATCTGTTTTTATTAATATAATCTCTTTGTTGTCGACCAAAAAAAAGGATATGCATTTTTCTAATGCATTACTTGTTAGACTTGGTAGTCATGTTTTTCACCAAATATATTTTGATAGCTGCACTCTGATGTATTTATTTGTTTATGTCTTTTTTATGCCTTTGCAGGGTGAAAAACTGAAAGCAGTTCTAGGTAGTGCTGGGGGAATCAATATTCCTGCTGCTACTACTCAGGTTTTCTTGAATCATTTTGTCAAGGGAAAGGATCCACTGTCTTCTATCATGGCTCCAAGATATTATCATACGGTCATCATCTGAAACTATTTGCTACAAATCTTATAAAAGAAATACATTTCAGTTACAGGACATTGCACTTTCTAATGTGATAAAATGTGTTTTATGCAGTTAATTCCCAATATGCTGTATTACGAGAGGTGGACATCTACTTTTGGTGACAGCTATAAAGTTTCTAGGAAGTCTGTGTCATTGCTAAAGATGAAGGGCCATGTCCTACGCCCTGTAGGTGGTAAGACTATTTGCCAGTTCATTGTTCAACAGCTAGAGGGTCCAAATTATGGGATGCTTGTTGCGGCTAGTGACCCAAGAGAGGGTGGGTTTCCAGCTGGTTACTGAGTTTGAGGACAGCTTCTAGGAATTCAAGTGACTTATATCCTCACATACTCGGATTTAATAATGTCTTGTTGCATTCTTTGGTGGGACAAGGGCCTGTGAGTGGTGACATCACAAGATTCGAAGTTCTTTTGTTTATGAGAAAAGATTGACATGACATGGTTCCTTCTGTGCATTTTGCTTAATATGTGCTTGTAACTTTCACAGAAGGATTAAAAGCAAGTTATAGCAAATTATGTAAGTTTCACACAAGGATATATAAAAAGCAAATTTGATAAGAACAATTAGTGATGTCTATAGAGAAAAGAAAAATCAATCCATCTGCCAACACTACTGACGATAAGAGCTGGATATGAATGAAAAGAAGTCTTGCTTTAAGGAAGCACATCTTAGAGTTTATGTTGAACTTCCTAGAATCTGAGCAGGGATTTCAAAATAATAAAGTCAGTTTAACTATTTAAAAATGGGAGATTTTTAAGCAGGTCCTACTTTAATAAGTCAAGTTCACCTAGGTCCCATTATAAGTTTTATGCTCAACCCAGTCCCATTCAGTAATTACATTCCCAAAATGCCCCTAATTCTCAACATCTTCTCATTCGCACGAACACAACACTCAAACAGCTCCTACAAAGTCGACGACGAACCCACCGGCGCTGTCATCGGCCACCGCCGTCCTCCGTCCCTCTCTCCGTCTCTCTTTCTCGTTTCCACCGCCATTTCACAGAGGTTCAAAATGAGAATATTTCCAGTAGCAATGGCGCAACCAAATCGGGTTCAAAATGAGAATATTCACAGCGGCAATGACGAGATGGTGTCGACGCAACCAGATCTGGTTCAAAAATGAGAATATTCACAGCGGCAATGGTGCAACCAGATCTGGTTCAGAATGAGAATATTCACAGCGGCAATGGCGCTACCAGATTTGGTTCAAAATGAGAATATTCACAGCGGTAATGGCGAGATGGTGTCGACGCAACCAGATCTGGTTCAAAAATGAGAATATTCACAGCGGCAATGGCACAACCAGATCTGGTTCAGAATGAGAATATTCACAGCGGCAATGGCGCAACCAGATCTGGTTGCTTGTTCATTAGATTTGAGAGGAGCGGAGGAGCGGAGGAGCGGAGGAGCGGTGGAGCGGCGACGGCGCAAGGCCGGAGCGGTGACGAAGCCTTGAGCCGCGACGGCGCAAGGGATCAGTGCCAATGACACGAGGGTGAGCGGCGACGGTTGGTGCGACAGCAACTGCGAGGGACTACGGAGCGAGGAGCCGCGACGGCGCAAGGGTTTGGTGCCAACGACGCAAGGGCGAGCGGCAACGGTTGGTGCGACAGCAACGACGAGGGTAGTGAGGGACGACGTTGACGGATCTGGTTGTGAGGCTACAGGAGAGAGGAAGACAGTGTGGGAGGGGCTGAGTAACGTGGGAATGAATGTTTATTATGATTAAGGGTATAATAGGCTTTTAAAATTTAAGATTTTTAAAATAGGACCTCATAGAAAAGTAATCTAATGAATGTGACTCTTCTATAAAACATTTCTAAAAGTAGGACCCAACTCCAATTAATTCTTTAAAAATTGTAAGGCGAATTCAAAAGGAGAAAATTCTTGTATTTCAAATGGAAGGTTAAACAGCCCTATAAGTGCAATGTTCATTTTCATGTCCTTCTGATGTTGCCACAAAGGTGGAGACTAGAGATATGATAGAGCACACAGTTACCAACTTAATGCGTGGTAAATTGTACACTAATAGAGGTCAAGCTGAAATGATTGTGACTGATTCCTTTTTACCACTGCCATCAATCTAATTGTTTGTTAATATGACAATATTAGGTTTAACGAAGGCAATAACCCTAATGGAGCACGCAACGGTTTATTTATATACTGGAGAGAACATACAATAAGGTACAGTGTGCCCAACCACACCGGATGACTATAATAATAATAATAATAAAGTTAACACTCCCCCTCAAGCTGGAGTATATATATCTAATATGGCAGCTTGTCACATATGTATTGAACCCGAGAACCCGGAATCTGCCAATTGCTCTCCAGTACGAACTGATCCGAACACGATCACACCATTCTGATACTCACGCCGAATGAAATGACAATCGACCTCGATATGTTTTGTGTGCTCGTGAAACACTGAATTTGTGGCAATATGCACTGCAGATTTATTGTCACACCACAGCTTTGTTGGGCTATGGCAAGGATCACCCAACTCACTAAGCAACTGACGGAGCTACAAAATCTCAGATGTAGCCATGGCCATGGCTCGATATTCAGTTTCTACACTTGTCCTAGAGACCACGTCCTGCTTCTTGTTCTTTCAAGAGATAAGATTGCCACCAATAAATATAGAGAAGTCGGAAGTTGACCTCCGATCAATTGGACCTCCTGCCCAGTCGGCATCAGAATATCCTTTTATCATAAAGTGACCATGATCACTGGAATGCATCCCCTTGCCAGGATTATTATGGAGGTATCGTAGAATTCGAACAACAACATTCCAATGTGGAACCCGAGGCGCAGCCATGAACTGGCTCACCACACTCGTAGGAAAGGCTATGTCCGGTCTTGTCATTGTTGTCAGATAGTTCAACTTTCCAACCATTCTCTTATATCGGTCAGGATGAAGAAAAATATCACCCTCATCAGGAAGAAGTTTGACACTCGGGTTCATAGGTAACTTAACTCCCTTTGCGTGCAGAAGCCCCGCATTAGCTAGAATACCCAGTACATACTCCCTTTGGGAAATAAAGATACCTTCTTGCCTCGTGCCACCTCAAACCCGAGGAAGTATTTCAATTTCCCCAAGTCTTTAGTTTGAAACTGAGATTTTAAAAATTTCCTCAACTCAGAAATGCCCACGGCATCATCACTTGTGATAACAATATCATCAACGTAAACCACCAATAGAATACATCAAGCAGAGGAGCGCCTATAGAACACAGCGTGGTCTTTTTCGGACTGTAGAAGGCCAAATTGATGCATAACTATACTAAATCGACCAAACCACGCTCGGGGAGACTGCTTTAAGCCATAAAAGGATCGATGTAGACGACAAACTAGCTAGGACCCCCCTGAGCAACAAAGCCAGGAGGTTGCTCCATATAGACTTCATCTTGCAAATCGGCATGAAGAAATGTATTCTTCACATTAAATTAATACAAAGGCCAATGGCGAGTAGTAGCCAGAGACATAAACAGGCGAATAGAGGCCATCTTGGCAACCGGGGAGAAGGTCTCAAAATAATCAACCCCATACGTCTGAGCATACCCTTGGCAACAAGACGGGCCTTCAAGCGTGTAAGAGAACCATCATGGTTAACCTTGACTGTAAACACCCATTTGCAACCAATAGTCTGTTTACCGTCCGAAAGAGGAACAAGAGACCATGTAGGGGTGGACTCAAAAGCTTGCATCTCTTCCAACATAGCACCCCGCCATCCAAGGTTAGCTAATGCCTCAGGAACAGTATGAGGAACAACAGCCTGATCCGGAGTGGCAATACAAGCCTGTAAGAGAGCTGAAAGGCCCTTGTAAGAGGTAGTATAGAGGGGGTGATCCCTGCAAGTCCGATAAGATTTTCGAGTAGCAATAGGAGCATCACTATTAGGGGAAGAAGTATTAACCGTGGGGAGAGGATCCTCGGACGGAGAGGATCCTCGGACGGAGAGACTGACTCAGCAGAGGAGAGCTCCAATGGAGCTGATGACGTGGATGGAGAAGGTGAAGAGAACCCCTCAGTAGTAGGAATACTAGTAGGAGAAAGAGGAATGCAAACGAGACACTAAAAATCAAGACTTTTAAAAGTCAGACCGCTTAACACCTGACACAACAGACGCTGACGCAAAAAAAAATGGAGTAGACTCCACAAACACAACATCCCGAGAGACAAGGAACCGATTTAAGGAGGGGAAAAAGAGCGGTACCCCTTCTGAGTCTTAGCATAACCAAGAAAAATACACTTAACAACACAACCAGCCAATTTCGTCCGCTGGGGATGGATATCCCGAACATAGCAAAGGCACCTAAAGATACGTAAAGGTAGTGAGAAAACGCTCTTCGTTGGAGAAAGCACCGCTATCGGGAGTTTGCCACTAAGGACCTGAGAGGGGAGGCGGTTGATCAAGTAACAAGCCGTCAGAACGGCATGCCCCTAGAATTTCTTAGGTACTTGCATCTGAAACAAAAGAGTACGAGCAGTTTTCATAATATGGCGGTTCTTGCGCTCGGCTACACCATTCTGCTGGGGGGTAGCGGGGCAAGAAGTACCATAAGTAGACATAAATTCCTTTAGCGAGGTGGAGAGATACTCACCACCATTGTCATTGCGCAAACATTTCACCTGAGTCTGAAACTGAATTTGTACTTCCATACAGAATGATGAGAAAATAGAAGCTACTTCAGATTTGTAAAAGAAAATAATCTATTATCAGAAAAGCATAGTCTCTCAATTAGAGAGGTTCATTATATATAATAATTACAAGAATATAGCAAAACCCTAATGGGCCCTTATAGCTAATGGGCTTATGTACAGATATAATATGCACACATCTCATAATATCACTAACACTCCCCCTCAAGCTAGAGTATAGATGTCAATCATGCCTAGCTTGTTACAAATATAATGAACTCGGGGACCCATTAATGACTTAGTAAAGATTTGTTCTGTTGTCTTCACATGGCCCAATGATATAATATCCTTCTGACACTTTTTACGGACAAAATGACAGTTAACTTCAATATGCTTTGTCCTCTCGTGAAATTCTGGGTTATTAGCGATACGCATAGCTGCCTGGTTATCACACCACAACCTTGTAGAGTCTGTCATAGGCATGCTAATTTCTTTTAGAAGCTGCTGTGTCCACATAACCTTAGTAGTTGCCATTCCCATGGCTCGGTACTCAGCTTCAGCACTCAACCTCACTACAACGTTCTGTTTCTTGCTTCTCCAAGAAATCAGATTCTTTCCAAGAAATATAGAGTATCCTGAGGTCGATTGCCTTTCACTAGGAGATCCCGCCCAATCTGCATCCGAATATCCTTTCAGGTGGAGGTGTCTATGATTCTTGAAAACCAGTCCTTTACCAGGATTAGCTTTCAAATATCTCAATATACGAAGTACCGCCTGCCAATGATTTGTTCTTAGAGTCACCATGAACTGATTCACCACACTTACCGCAAAGGCAATGTCTGGACGTGTCATAGTGGTGAGATAATTCAATTTTTTCACTAGCCGTCTATATCTGTCTGGATAAGAGAACAACTCACTATCATCGTCTTTGCCCAACGTTTGACCCGGATCTATAGGAGTCGTACTGTCTCTACTTCCCTGAAAACCTGCCTCAGATAGAATGTCAAACACATATTTTCGTTGGGAGAGAAAGGTACCATCTTTCTTCTGTGCTACTTGCATGCCAAGAAAGTCCTTGAGGGTCCCCAAATCTTTGGTTTGGAACTGGCTCTGTAGGAAGGTCTTCAGATTACTGATCCCAGCAGTGTCATCTCCTGTAATCACAATGTCATCAACATACACAACTAGCAGAAGAAATCCATGTCCCGAGCGACGGTAAAAGATACTCGGATCTTTCCTACATTGGTGCAAGCCAAACGTCTGAGCCACTGAACTGAATCGACCAAACCAAGCCCGTGAGGACTGTTTATGGCCATAAAGGGAGCGTTTGAGGCGACATACGTTCCCATGCTCCCCCTGAGCAACAAACCCTGGAGGTTGCTCCATGTAAACTTTCTCCTGTAGATCGCTATGTAAGAAAGCATTCTTGACGTCGAGCTGATGCAAGAGCCAGCCGCAGGTAGCAGCTAAAGAAATGAGCAAGTGGACAGACGTCATCTTAGCCATGGGCGAGAAGGTATCAAAGTAATCCATGCCATAAGTCTGAGTATAACCTTTGGCCACCAAGCGAGCCTTCAATTGGGCCAACAAACCATCAGGGTTGACCTTAATAGTGTAGACCCACTTGTAGCCAATAGCGTGTTTATTGGGAGGAAGCGGAATGAGCTCCCAAGTCTGATTATATTCCAAAGCTGCCATTTCTTCTTCCATAGTCTGGCGCCAGCCAGAATCAGTGACGACTTCTTGTAATGTCCTCGAAAGAGACACAGAATGTAAGGTGGAAATCAAGCACTGAGTAGAAGTTGAAAGTCCCTTATAGGATTGCACATAAGGAGGATTGTCACGACATTGGCAATAACTCTTACGATGAGCAATAGGAGCAATACTTACAATCTCAGGTGAGGATGAACTGGGATCCGGCGACGGGATGACTGGCTCGGTAGAGGCTGCGGGAGTAGGCTCACCATTTTGTAGAGATTTCGGACTAGGAGCAGGAGCCTGCACTAAAGTAATACAATATAGCAAGAAATCAGCATCCACAGGGGATGGAGCAGGATTAGACTGGACAGAAGGCGGATAGTAAGGTTGTGACT
>JAOTRH010077355.1:0-17450 GCA_034768845.1 Heliamphora exappendiculata
CATCAAATGGATGTTAAAAACGCCTTTCTTCATGGCGATCTCAAAGAGGCTATTTACATGACTCTGCCTCCTGGCTTGGCCTCCTCCTCTTTTGATGTATGCAAATTGAAGCGCTCTTTATATGGGTTGAAACAAGCTCCTCAGGCATGGTTTGATAAGTTCCGGTCTACCTTGATTCACTTCTCCTTTGAGCAGAGTCAGTATAACTCCTCTCTGTTTCTTTGTAGGTCCTCTGCCGGTCTTGTTCTTCTTTTTGTTTATGTTGTTGATATTGTTATCACAGGGACAGATTCCGACTTGATCACTCGTAGACAATAGCATCTTTAGGCCTCTTTTTTTATAAAGGATCTTGGTCCTCTTACATACTTCTTGGGGTTGAAAATTTACAGGGATCCTTCTTGCATCTTTCTGAATCAACATAAGTACACCTAGGATTTGATTGATTTAGCTGGTCTTCAAGACTCTTCTTCGGTGGATACTCCTTTAGAAGTCAACATGAAGTATTGTCGTGAGGAGGGTAATCTCCTCCCCGACCCTACGCTATATCGACATTTGGTCGGCAATTTGAATTATTTAACTATTTCTCGACTTGATCTTTCCTTCGATGTTCAGCAGGTTAGCCAATTCATGCAAACTCCCCGCCATCTACATTTGGCTGTTGTTCGTCGTATCATCCGATATCTTCGCGATTCACCTCACCGAGGGTTGTTCTTCCCAACTGGTTCTCCTCTCCGTCTTGTTGCCTATAGTGATGCGGATTGGGCCGGATGTCCTGATACTAGACGGTCTGTCACTGGGTGGTGCATATTTCTTAGTGATTCCTTGATCTCTTGGAAGAGTAAGAAACAACCTCGTGTTTCCAAATCATCTACTGAATCCGAATACCGTGCCATGTTTGCTGCATGTTCTGAGATTGTCTGGCTTCGTGGACTTCTGGCTGAACTTGGTTTCTGCTAATCTGATCCCACCCCTCTTTATGCTGATAACACCAATGCCATTCAAATTGCTACTAATCCTATTTTCCATGAGCGTACGAAGCACATTGAGGTCGACTGTCATTTTATTTAGGAAACCTTAGACGCTCGCGTCATTTCTCTTCCCCATATTTCCACTGATCTGCAGCTTGCTGGTCTGTTTACCAGGGCCATGCCACGTCCACGCCATCAGTTCCTTGTGGGCAAATTGATGCTTCTTGACAGCCCCACATCAATTGAAGGAAGATGTCAATCATGATATATTTAGCCATATATTTAGTCATATATTTAGCCATAATTATGGCCTAATTGTACATATTATTCTTTCCTTTTTGATTAGATTAGATTGATACTAATGGCTCAATTTCAGTCTTATATTTAGACAACAATTTTGTATATGAACAGTGAAACCTCACAAAGAGGGCATTCATTCAGAAAAGAAAATACTATCAGTAAGTACCTTGACAAGCAATCATGAGAGCTATCAAAATTACACAAGATTTTGTATGGTTTGAAGCAATCTTCTCGTGCGTAGTTGGACTAATTCAGCAGTGTTATCCTTGACTATAGTTTCCATTGCACTCCTTCTGATCACAGTATTTATGTTCATCATTCTTCTGTTGAGACTACTGTTTCGATTGTCTATGTGCATGATACCATTATCTCCAATAATGGTTCTAATGTTATTGCTAATCTAAAGCGCCATTAAATCAAAATTTTCATACTAAAGATTTGGTTCTTCTAGGTTACTTCATTGGAATTAAAGATTGTCCGTTCATCTAAAAGCATTTACGTGCTCCAAAGGAAAGTTGTGCTTGATCTTTTATTTGAGACTACTCTTTTCGGTTCTCTCCATATTGGTACTTTGAGGGATTCTATTACTAAGTTAGATAGCAACACAGAGGACCCATTTCTTGATGTAAGCCGATAACATCATTTCGTAGAGAAACACAATTATCTTATTGATGGTATTTGTTTAGCTAAAAAAATGTGATTATGATTTCAAATAGAAATTATAAATATTTATCACAGCTGAAAACTTATTGTTGGAAAAAATGGCTTCTTATTGCTATTTTGAGACAAATTAAATGTAATTTCCATAATTAATTTTATGTGGATGTTTGAAGTAAATATGTTTAATCATATGTAAAGAGTAAGTACATATAATTAATTTGGCAAAACCATTTTAGGAGTGAATGAAATTTAGCTCCAAAGATGGTAGCTTAAAATTTGAAAAAATCGAAGTTGGGAAGCATTGTCCCACGTTGCTCGAGAGAAGGAATATTAAGGAGCTTATAAGACCCAAAGTTGGATTTAGGTTTGGGCCCCAAGGGGTACCAAGTTTTGGGGATGGAAGAGGATCTATCTAAGTGTAGGTTTGGGTCTAACTCGACAAAACGCATGTGCACGCCGACACCGTCTGATTGACGGGTCGGGTCAGGGTCGAGTTTGAGTCTAGGTGTGGGCTCCATTATTATTATTTTTTTAACTCTCTCCATTATTTTTCCTCCAAAACCGCGGGTTCTGAATGCACCATTTTGATTTAAATTTTTAACCTTTGCACTGGTTCGGGTGTGGCCGAACTGGTAATCAGTGCCTTCTGCACCTATTCATCATTTCCGAAAAGCCACCTGCTCGCCTATTTATAGTCTTCCCCTTCTTCAGTTTCATTCATTCAATCACCTCCAGATTTCCTTCGCCTTCTTCTTCCTGCTTCGTCCTTAAGAGAGAGTTGCAAAACATTGTTCGTTCGTCGTACACACAGACAGCCGCACTTCTTCTATGTGTAGTGACCATTTTATCCTAGGGGGCAAACACACCTATCTTCTGCAAGCACTGAGACGAGGGAGAATTCTGTCTTAAGGACGAGACTCGATCATAAATCCTCCTACAATAGTTCTATAAGAGTTTAATAGTTCCGTTCTGTTTTAAACATTGTTTATAAACTGCTGTTATTTTCCATGGTTTATAAACACAGGTTTTAATCTATTATTCTTTCCTGTGTTAAGTACATCAGTTTTAAAAGTTTCTATTTTTTTAAAAATTTATAGTTTTTATTGTTGTATTTTATTTTCTGCATACAGTTTTCTTTTGTTTCAATATGACAAATTGTGTTATTTGGCTAACACTTTCAACTTTAAGTAGTAGAATTTGTATTTGTTGCTTTAGATTCGAATCTACAATCAAAAAGCTATAAGAAGAGCTATTTGGATTTTCTTAATTTTTTGCTAAGCTATAAACTAAAAGCCGAAAAATAATTTCTAACAGCACCATCATTATCACTTGCACAGATATCACTTATGATGTTATTTGTGTTAATTATTACATACATACTTCTTGTCACCCACATTTTAAGGTTATATGTGCATCTTGTGTTATTCGAAAGATACTCCAAGATGAGGGTTACCATATAGGCCGTCATTTTCTTTGTCTGTAATGTTGATTGGGCTATTAGTTAATTTAATAGATGGTCAACATCTAGCTATCGCACATTTGTTGAAAGTTATCTTGTTATTTAACATAGTAAAAACCAAAATGTAATTGAGTATCGTGTCATAATTTGTATTGCTTCTGAAATGCTGCAGATTCATTTCCTTCTTTAGAATCTCAATATTGTGGTTATTGTGCCTATGGATGTGTTATGATAGTCAAGCTGCTAATAATTTGTTTTTTCATGAGCACAGCAAAATACAAAACATATCAAGGTAAGCTGTCATTTCATTAGGGACCTTTTGATGCGCAAAGAGAATGCCACATCTTATGTTTGCGCTAAGCTGGGGATATTTGATTTGTATACTCCAACTTAATGAGAAGTGTTAAAGAATTATTATTTTTAGTATTCTTGTATTTATGTTTAGTAGGGTATTTGGGGTAATCAGTGTAAATCTACTTTTAGTATAAATCAAGTTGAGGTATAGAGTTCCGTAAAGTAAGACTAAGTCTATTCACTAATTAACTTTTTTCCTTCTCTTTTACTTCTCTTTAACCCTAAAATCTCAAACTTTGTATCTAACAAGAATTGATAGATTTGAGATTTAGATCCTGATCGGCAACCTTGGCTTTTGGCTTTTTGGTTAAAAACGCCAAAAGGCAAAGGTTGTCCATTTGGCAAAAAAAGCTAAAAAGCCAAAAAATCAAATTAAAACACAAACTTCCAAAATATTCTATTCAAACTCCCACCACTTTTAAAGTACAATAATACCTCTAATTCATAATTTATTTACTACAACTACAAACTACATTTAATTGCTAATATCAAATATATAAAAAAGTAAAATTGTCCACTTTAAACAAAAAGCAAAAAAGTTAGCTTTTTACCCAAATAACAAACTTTAAAAAACTAACTTAAAAGCTAAATTATCAAACAACCTACTTTGAACCCAGTTTAGCTTTTTAGTTAAAAATGCAAAAAAGAAAAAACCTAACTTTTAAACTAGTTGCCAATCGGGCCTTTAAAATTCCTATAAGTAAAAATATCTAAAGGAGAAGAGATTAATAGGTATAGGTATACATTGCTTTATTTTACCACCGGATCATACTTTACTTATCCAAGCTTTAAATGTGTTTCACGTGTCTAAGTAATGGACAATTGTGTCCCCCTAAGTGTCCAAAACCATGTCTGATTCTATAAACAGTAAAACAATAAAAAAATAATAAGCACGTTTGGACAAGTGTCTAACACAAACACGACACCTTGTTGGAAGTATCCATGCTTCTTACATGGCCCGTAAGGAAGCGCCTCATGCACAAGGCCAACCTTTTGTTCTTTAACCTCTATTGACAAACAATTTCTCCCCCTATTACACATGTACACTGCTGATATATATAAAATGCCTGCCGAACACCACCACCAACAACAACCAAAAAAAGGTTCAGAAAGAGTTTCAAAATATACTGAAAGGGTGAATCCTTCAATTTTTGGTAGCAAATTTAGATCAGACCAATTCTCCTACGGGCCTTAAATCCTTAGTCAAATTCATTGGGTTATATCGTGTAAATTATCACCAAGTAAAAATTTCACTTATGCCCATATATACATTTCACCCATAATTCCAACTCAAAATAGAGAAGAATTACAGGGGCAAATGAAATTCTATCAAATACCCACAAGAGAAAAGCACATCAGTACTTGGAAAAAACATGACGGATGAAACCATTCTTCCACCAAGATGATTCAAACGTGTATAACTGCTGCTATCTATGAAAATACTTATTCGTAATACTAAAATTTCCAGCTTGCAAAAACTTACACAAACTATGCGTGTGCAAATCAATCTATAGTAATTCATAATTTAATTTTCCTGTTCAATTAATTGGAAAAAGAAAAAGAGGACGTGGAAGAGAATTTTTGGTGAATGAATATCAAGAAAAAATTAAAATTTAAAATTATGGAAGTTATTAAGCGGTTACAAAACGTGAGCTGGCGGCTTCATTCACTCCAAAAGAGGGGTTTACATATAATATAGTATAGAAGATAAAAAACACTGCTAGCTTCTCTCTCATTTAGATTTTTTTGCCTCTGACCAGTCGATTCAATCACTCTTTTTGTCTTTTACTTTCTCCCTTTTTGACTAGATAACGGGAAATTGAATAGAAAACAAGAGGGAGACCTCTGTGAATCAAGGACTTACCTTACAGCATCCAGTAATTGACTAGCAAACTGCTTCCGGCTCATAGAGGGTGCAACCCAAATGGCTCTAATCCCACAAATAGCAGCAACAGCTTCATTTCCAAGGATTATTGCTCCCATGAGGTCCTCCTCTAATGCCTCGGGATTGACTGCTGGAGGAGCTCTTTTCACGGCCTCTCTTCGAGAATTAATGCCTCCGAATTGGAATGTAGATGAATTTGATTCATTTTTATTTGCATTGTTACCATTGACACATGTTGGAGCCCCTGGTTTTGAAAGAACTCGGTAAGCAGTTTTGATTTGCTCTGCAACTAAACAACCAGCTACCCGCTGATGAAAAATATATAAATAAATCTGCAACCGATACTTCAACAAATAAAAACTAAGTACTGATTTATGGGACACATCTAGATGTGACTGGCACAATTCAAATCACCCAAAAGGGCCAAAACATGGTTCCCACCTTGCAGAGGTTATGAATCAACCATCCACTTCCAAAATCCATCTCCATCATCTCAACAACCTTCTGAACCTGCCAATGGAGAAGACTACCCCATTGAGTTTTCTGCAACAGTGTGTTACTAAGCCATGAAACATTTTTTTCAAGTGCAAAACATAGTAAAATAAATGCTTCCTGATTGATTGACCATTGAACATGTTTCCAGGCACAACAAGTGTAACTTTTTCTTTAACAACTTCATAAAAAAATGCTCTTCTTAAGGCAAAAAATATACTTGTCTCTAGCTTATCAATATTAATTAAGCAAGATGTCACAAAAGAAAATATGTTTTCACACTAAAACAATTAAAGAAAACATACTTTTCCACATTTTATCTTGTCATATTTAAACAGAATGTTCATGCCATATAAGTTGACTACTTTATATCTCACTGATTGATTGAAGTCATGGACCATGAAAACACATGATCCCAACAATGTAAAGAAGTGGTTTGACTTTGGTTGAACTAAAAACTATGTGGTCAACGAATCAAATTGAGTAAAACGGCAAAAATTGATTCACGCAGCCAACCACAAGAAAGTTTTCAAAAGATAAACCAAGTTTTGTATATCGTTTGATCTTTTCAATATATGGTTCCCTTGGTTTATTTGAGCTCCTTGATATGGTTCTCAGCTTCCAAATAATACATTCTGTATCAAAAGATGCCATGTGTTTCATTTGGTTTTTGTTTTCAAGCCTGTGGCAAATTTCGTTATCATTAAAGTGCCATTTTACAGTACTTGTCAGAGAAAGAGATTAGTGTGCAGTAACAGTTTAGGAAGGCTTTCCCTTTAATGTGCAAATCCACATGTTTAATGCAACATAATGAGGCAATCTAGGATGTCGTCCGCACTTGATTGGGAGGGAAACGAGAACTTGTTCTATTAAATAGAATATAAAACAAATCGCTTAAGCATAACCTTTTTCTTATGAGCAGGTGGATCACCATCCAACACTAAAATTATTCGCCCCACTTTGGTTGAATGTAAGTGAACAACTCTTTCATTGTGCCACCCCTGAAAATGGAATTATTTTGAGACACTAGCACTTTGGGCAAACCATACAACAAAATTTCCATCTAAAAACCATTGGGTGAAGTACCTTGAATTGGATGCCATGCGTGTAATCCTTGTGAAATTCCTTGTGAACCTTCTCATCCCCTTCGTCCCCACAAGCATACTTGAACCCGCATATGGAACAAGTGTGCAGAAGAAAATCAGATTGCCCCAAATCCATATGAAGTTGAGCGTAACTTCTCTTCTTGCTCAGGTTTTTATTTGAGATTGTGGTGGGGTTTTGAGAACTCATCAAATCACGCATATCTGATGCTTCTTCAATTAGTTGACTCGCATCTGCATCACAACTGCATAAGAAAAAGACACAGAATGGACATGGTAATCTTTTCCTAGAAACGAACAACATATCCTATTTATAAAATCCTAGACAGGGACTTCTCTTGGATGCAAGGAACAAAGTTATGTTTCTTTTCCATCAAAACAGCCAAAACATTTTTACTTTTTAGGAAACCAAAACAAAACATTAGTGGAATTTCAGATTTTCAATGCTTCCACCGAAACAGAGTGAAAGGCGTTGTTTGGACACATATTATTAATGTTTTTTGCTTCCTTATAATCTATGCTAATACTATTATAATTTTCCATTTTCTTGTGTTTGTTTTGCTTTATGCAACAAGTAGATATTTACATTATGTTTACTTTTAAAACATTTGGTATGAACACTAATTAAATTATAGTGTATTTCTCAGTTATCTATCATTTAAAAATGAATATGGTTCTTAAACATGTTCAATTGTTGATTTACTGATCTTAAAAATGAATAAAAAAATACTTTAGTTCATGTTTCCAAATGTTTCTCCATGTTTTCAATTTTTTCTATGTTTCACCATATTTCCAGAACATTTTTGTTTCCAATCGGATCGAAATGATCCACCAAAACGAAATTTTGGCCCTTAATTGAATGAGAACATAAATACCTTTAAAGAAGATGAGCATGTAATGACTGATTTGCTTAACATGATGTTCACAATAAAGCAAAGCCATGGTATTTTAGTTGTTTAAAGTGGATTGGATTCTACAACTTGCAACGGAGTAAGTGTGGGAATAATTTCTGTGAAGTCAACAGGTTATGAAAATAAGAAAATTCAACAAAAAAAAATTAGCTCATCTATTGTCAAAGAGAATAATCATAGATTATGGTGTCAAGCCTCAACATATGCATCATTTAAGATGTCATTTTAGTGGCCAAAGTTAGTGTTTTCCTAAAGTTTAAGCACAATCTTTCACCTTATGTAGGTGCATGCCATTGCCCAACCCACAAAGATACGTTCTATTAATTTCCTTTTAGGTGGACTAGAATAGTCATTTAAAAATATATTCATTTAAGCACAATCTTCACCTCATGTAGATGAATATTGTTGGCCAACCCATGAAGATATGTTGCATTTATTTCCTTTTAGGTGGACTAGAATAGTCATCTAAATATCTTCATTAAGCACAATCTTCACCTCATGTAGGTGAATATCGTTAGCCAACCCACAAAGTTATGTTGTATTTATTCCTTTTAGGTGCACTAGTGTGGTCATTTAAATATCTTTTGGTTGTTCCGGATTAGAGTACACAGCATGTCAAATATTTTGGACTATACGTTTCTAAACCTAATTATGTAGTACACTACATTTGTGGAATGGGTTGATTGTATTCCTTTTATTTGGGCCATAATGGGATGGGATGGACCCATTTTTATTTACCAAATGAGAAGATCTCTACTCACATCCCATCAGGGTTTTAAAGTGCGGTATCGACTGGAACAACAGCTATGGTCGCATGTAATGGTATCAAAAGAATCGGTCAAATTGTAACGAAAATTGGTAACCGCGCTCGTGATTTCTTTTCAAGCACAACAAATAACATAAACTCGTTGATAAACATATATTAAACTTATTTACTACAAATTAAACGTTTAAAAGTATTTTTAATTAATATTTTGACATATAGTTTTGAAGACGAAGATAGAGTTCTAAAGAAAAAAACGAAGTCAAATTGTTGAGTTGTCTTGGGTCACATGTTGGAAGTATCGGCCGATAGAAACCGATACGGTACTGAAATATGATACGTATCAGTCGATACTCTAGAAATTTTTTACAACTCTGATACTAGAGTGTGTTCAAAATTCGAATCTAATGCCTGAAATATTATTACGTACTGTGATATTTAAAACCATGCATCCCATATACATGTGGTTGGCCCATGTACTCATATACCAGTTGGGACAAAAGGGATAGAGAGTAATTCACCTCTCTCTCTCTCTCTCTCTCTCTCTCTCTCTCTCATTATACATAAAACCCTAGTGAGCCAGAGAGATCTTCTTCAAGCCTCACCAACCATAGTTGACTACTCATGCTCCACAAGTATGTATACCTTTCATTAATTTATTCATGCCATTAACTAGAGCATGCTTGAAGATTGTTCAAGAAAAGATTAACGTAACTCACTCACACACACACACACACGGATTAAAACCCAGCTTTAATTTTTGTTTTCTAAACATTGAAGGCTGGAACAAAAAGAACTTCCATCACTTGCAAATGAGATGTCTACTTATTTAAATGACCAGGAATAAACAATACACTACTGGGTTTCATTCAATTTACATTGAGACAATTGTACAAACACATTTGAGCCCAAAATCAACCTCAACACTACAACGTCAGTTCGAAAAGACAATTACCGGAGAGAATAAAACCCCTAAATTGCATCCACCCAACAGCTATTGTGAAAAAAACAAAATGGAAAAAAAGAAAGAAGGAATGATCAGAAATACAAGGGCATACAGAGAGTGAGGCTCCAAGGTACAGGCACGTCGCTTGTCGGCCGCGGAAACCGGCGAACGATCTTGAGAGTGATTGAGAGGGCGGAGGTGATTTGTGGTTTGGGCCGGTGGCTGACGATTGAAGAAATCGCTGATCTTGGGTTGCATGCTTTGGCGTCGTGGTGATGGTATTTCTCTGTGAAGCGGAGGTTTTAGTCCATTTCTTTTCGGCTTTCATCTCTAATTTCAAACAAGATGAGCTTCCCGCCAATTTTTCAAAAAAATTAAGAAAAAAATAATTTTTTAAAAATAAAACAAAATTGTGCTTCATTTTATATAAGAGAATTCAAGCTAAACGTTCAAAAAAAAAATTTAATTCGCAAGATTTAATTGCATGATTTTTTTCTAAAATAATAAGTAGTAGATAAATTTATTTATTTTGCGTAATAAATAAATAAATTTATCTGATTGATATTCATCTATTTGTTATGCAAATATATATATTTATACATAACAGATAAATTTATCTATTTACATATCAATATAAATAATATAAATAAATAAATTTATCTATTTTTATATCAATACAGATAATGCAAATAGATAAATTTATCTTTATTATTTATATGTGTTTTTAATAAAAAATAGAAAAATTTGTCTGTATTTTTTATACATGTTTTGAAACGGTACATATAAATTTATCTA
This sequence comes from Heliamphora exappendiculata, assembly GCA_034768845.1. Taxonomy (NCBI): domain Eukaryota; kingdom Viridiplantae; phylum Streptophyta; class Magnoliopsida; order Ericales; family Sarraceniaceae; genus Heliamphora; species Heliamphora exappendiculata. Next base: position 10,637 of record JAOTRH010077355.1, read on the forward strand.
TATTCTTTATATATGTTTTGAAATATACAGATAAAATTATCTGTATTATTTATACGCATGCTCACAATAAGACAGATAAATTTATTTGTTATCATTATACATGTTTACAATAAGATAGATAAATTAATCTGTACAAAAGATATTTTTGTCCTAAAAAATTATATACACATCAATAGAGGATCTTACGCGTTAAAACTTTTATGAAAATAAACTTTACTCGTTAAAAAATATTATGATAAATAAAAAATAGTATTCGGCCAACAAATTTGATTGCTTCCGTTTATAGAATTGTTTTTGTTGCTATCCGTGGGCTATTGTTAAGGACCATTTGGGTAGATTTTAAAATTTTGCTTTTTCATATTTGTTTAACTTTTTTATATATTATTTTTTTTAACCTTTTTGGTTATGGATAGAAAGTGAAAAGGTACAAAATCTTAATGAAAAGATTAAAAAAACTTCAGTAAAAATAAAAATAAAAAACATAAAATATGATTTATTGCTTTACTGAATATAAGCAATATAAAATATAATTTATTGACTTATTTTTGTATTTTTCTGTATTTTTTTTATAGTGTGGTCAATTGTTGTTACTTTTCAATCTTTTTTTCTAAAAAAAAAAAAGAAAGATGAAATAAATCCGTTGGATTTAAAATTTATTTTTCATTAAACCAATAGCAAATTGTTTTTCCAGAATGCTCAATTGTTCCAAATGGATCTTAAGATTGAAATTCATTCGCCCATTTGGATAACTTGCTTATTTGGCTTATTTAGAGCCAAATAATCAACTTCGTTTGGTTTTTCAAATAAATAAAATTTAAGCCAATAAATAAATAAGTCAATAAGTTAAAATTTAGTTAAACGTACTTGCTTTTCTAAGTCAATAAGTAAAATTAAGTAAATAAATCACTTAAAAGTCAAGTTAGCCAAACTAAGTTGCTTATTTTATAATAAGTAAATAAACAAATAAATAATTTACCCAAACGGGCCATTATCCCAAAACAATTGAAATTCTTTTACCTTTGTATGCGCTCTTGGTGACGAAATTTTGGAGTTTTAACAAAAAAAATAGAAAATGCTACTAGAAAAAAACAATACAGTAAGAATATCTAGTAAAAGAAATGATCGAAACAATACCTATGTTGAGGGGGGAAAATGCAATTTAAACAAAATTTTAGGTTACATGAATTCGAATGCAAATATCGAGTAAGAATATGTGTTTATGAATTCAAATTTAAATTTAAACAAAATTTTAGGTTTCTTATCACTTAATAAAACAAAGATAAATATACAAGAGCTACTAAATACTCTACAACTTTCTGCTCTCTTTTTTTGTGATATCTCAACTTGTGCATTAATTTACGTGTACCTCAACTAATTTTTAAAAAATTAATCAAATAATTCACTATCGATGACCTAATTAAAACCAAGATAAAGCCCTTTTCTCTTACCTTTGTTACTACTAACTTCCCAATTCTCGTGAGAAAAGATAAATATAGCATTAATTTTCATATTCAAAAAATGTAGAAATTTGTTTACTACCAACTTCCCAATTCTTATGAGAAAAGATAAATATAGCATTAATTTTCTTATCCGAAAAACGTAGAAAATTAGCATTTTCTTGACTGGTCATTTTTAGGCCTTCCACAACCCCAAACCCCACCCCCCAAAAAAATACTTGCTTTAATGAAATGATATATACATATATACATATTTTGTGTGGGTTTAGAAAATTGCTGGCACAATTTAAGCCAACTCACTTGGCTTATTTTTTATGATCCCGAACAAATTAGATAGCTGAACTCCCGTTTTCTAACTCACGAAGCCTGATTATGCAACTTCTTCAAGCCTGCAAGACAAGAACACCGTTAGTTCTTTTCGGCCAGGTCTAACCGAGAAGTACTCAGACGCTCAAGTTAATTTTCTCTTTTAGAGTGAAACTAAGCAAGAATTAGGATAAAATGTTGCGTACCTTAATGTCTGGAGTGTTTGCCTTTGTATAGAGGTTGAACCTGGGTGTTTGAGTCCCTTTGGAACTTTGCTACCGATATCTTTTCTCTTACTTATCAGGGATTTTGTATTATATTTAGGCAATTCTGGTTATCTTAAGATGCTTTCTCCGTCATTCTCAAACTGGTTGTTACGGGGATGAGATCTCTTAGGTGATTATTATAGACACTCCAATTTAACCAAGTCGAATCTTAAGCACCCGTCTCAAATGCTCTCCAATGATGAAAACATGAAATTATGTTCAAAGATGCTCCCAAGCAAATGCAATTCCAAGAATTTAACTCAAAACCCAAAAAGTCACCCATCTCATCAAAAACCTTCAGGTTGCAACCTTCTTCATCATCACGGCCATTACATTTTTATGATCTTACCCTAAGTTGTGTCCTCGTGCTCACGGCCGTGACATTTTTGTGATTCTAAAACAAGCCGTGAACTTTTTTTTTCACGGCTGCGACCTTTTTTATGATCTTATATCAGGCCACAACCTTTGAAGGTCACGACCATCTTGGTTCGTACATTCAAGTTCACGGGCCGCGAGGTACAAGTGCACGGCTGCGTACTTCGTACCTTTTTGAACAGGTTTTAACATCCCTTATTTTTTTTATGCTGCCCTAAATGCCTATAAAAAGGTGTCATTTTCACTGTAACCAGAGAGAATGTTCTGGGATACCGATACTCTACCGAATTCATCCCCCATCCTGTGAGATTCGGTTTCCTTTAATTTTGTAATGTATTTATGCGACATGTTGGTTATTGTTTTAATCGTTATAGAAAAGTATGTTTTTATGTGTTTTATGCATGTGTTGGCCTAGATATGCATGTGGGTATCAATCCCGGTCTTGATGAGCGTTGTAGCAGAAAGTCGATGGGCTTTTTGGGTAGGACCGCTCGATCAGTATTTAGACCGCTCGAGTGGTCTGTTTGCGTGAGTTGTATATAAGATAGCTCATTGCTTGGGTTTTTGAACCATGGTTGTTGAACAAGCTTTCCTTTTTCTTCTCTCTTAAGAAAAATCAGATTCTCTATCTTCTATCTAACTTTTAGCTTGGTTTGGGCTCGATTTTGGCGAAGGGACAATAGATCTTGATGTCCTCGCCATGGGCTTCACAGTCATCTGAATGAAAACTCATTTTGGCGACTTTGGTTTTTCGCCAGTAGTTAAAGTTTTGAGTTTTAACTTTTGAATGTAGGATTCTAGACTATCTTGCGTTAAAATGGTGCTACGTGTGATTATATGCTTTTTTACTGTTTAAAAATACTATAAATGTTGAATTTTGTGTTTAAACCATGTTTGGTTGAACAAAAAGTTTGTTGTGCATTTTTATGGTTTATTACAAAGTGGTGGGCATATGTGTGTCCGTGGTTTTTAAAAAGATGATTTTTAAAATCGGAAGGATTTATGTAAATCTTGCGAAAACCTAGTTTTGGAGGTTTGGAGCTAACCCTTGGGGTTGAGCATTGTTTTTAAACGATTCGATTGGAATGATGGAAACATTTTGAAAATATTGGTTGGTCTCTATGGTTATATGGATGACGTAGTTGTGTGCTTTTAGACATTGTGTACCTAGTTGTGTGAGTACAAACATGTTGGCCGTCGTGCCGTGTTTTTCTTTCAATGATCCTATAGATGTGTCGTAACAATGTGTGTACTTGGGCCGCCAATACTTCTCGGTGAAAGTCCAAAATTTTTGTGCAAGTAGGTGCTTCATTCATTTGGGTTAATCTCCGTAAATGAAACAGTTGTCCCATTAGGAGGCATTTGTTGTTGTAGCTCCGTATAGAACTTACCATTACCTAGCAGATTATTGAATTCCTCGAACCTAAGCTAATGGGCGAGAGTCTATAGTTGTTACTTTTATCCCCGGTGCGACAAAGTCGGTGCATAGGGATTAGTGTAGGTTGTGGGAACCTAGTTGGAAAATAACGGTTTGTTTATAATCTTCTTAAACTGTTAGACGTTATTGGATTATATGAAAACTTGTGATTTTAAGGATGAAAAACCGTTTTGAGTCCCATGAAGTCGTGTTGTTCATATAATTTGTGATTGCATGTTATGCTTTTAATTCATACTAGTCTGTTCTTATTGGGTTTCGGCCCACGTTGTAGGATTTTAAAAACCTTTTTCAGGTGATTTTCATCTTGTAGAGTTGGGATAGCGGTACGTAGATCGAATCGTGCTTTTATAGTAATTGAATATCATCTAAGGCTACTAACAACAACGTATTAAATCAACTATGAAAGCAATTCACTTATTAAGACAATTAATAGATCTTTATATAATTTTTATAGACTTAGAAAATACTTAAAATAGAGTGTTTAGAAATATTATATAATGGACGTTAAAAAAAAAGAAAGTGATAAAGGGGTATACTAATGTGCATGGGTGAAGTCACAGCTACAGCCCTGGTGTCAATTGAACCTTGTAAAATAAAATTAAAAAAATTATTAGAAATAATTTTTGAGTTTTACTAAAAAGTTCATCTTTTGACACCATTACATAATTGAAAAAGAACCAAGTAAAAAGATAAATGAAAAATTTAAATGTACACAATTTGTTTCTTAGCACTCCCAACTATAACTATTTATATGTTAAAAGCTAACATTCAAATGTTTGTATATTCAAATTACTCTGGGGTAATGGATGTATTGCTATGACCAATGCCTGTATTAATTGTAAGACTGAGGTAATTGATGTATCATTCGGGAACATGCACATGAAGTTAAATATTTTTAACACCTATTACTAGCCCTCGAACAAGGAAGATTGTGATATCCTGGTATTCCACATCGAAAAATGAGAGGGAATTCCTGGGTTATAAAAGAAAAACTTTGGACCCTTACATTCAACTAGACATTTTTCCAAGTGGTAGAGACCCTAGCAGAACTTCGCAGTTAAGCGTGCTTGGGCAGGAGCAATGCAAGGATGGGTGACCCCATTGGAAAGAACAAAACCGTAAGGGTTTTGCCAAAAGCGGATAATATCGTTGCCATGTAAAGGGTCGGGGTGTTACAAAGATTGCTTTTCAGTAGACATGATTGAAACTCTGACTGCAGAGACACCTCTCCATAACCCATCTCGGGAACGAACTTACAGGAGCCATTGAGTTGTGTAAGCTATCGCCTCACAAAGACATTCTTTCTTCTAATGCTGGATTTAAGCCACCACATATTCTATCTTGTGTACCACCCCCTCTCACTAGCATTCCACCACTGCACACCACGCGGCAGCCACCATCGGCTACACTTCAGTCCTCACTTGGAAGATCAGTTGCCACTCTTCTAACTACAGGAGAAGCTTAAACCTCTAATTTGTCCTCACGTCTGGCTGATGACATTAAACTTAGCTCTTCTGGGAGAAAATTCAGGTTTTTCTTTATATATGCATTTCAAAAATAAATAAATAAATTTTTTTTCAAAAAGATGTTTCTTTTTATTTTCTTGTATATGTTAGTCCTTCTGTACTTAAATGCTTTGATATATTTTTATTTGTATGCTTGGCACTAATATTTTTTAAGATTAGTATTTGATTCAACCTTTTGATTCAGTGACATCCTCCACCTTTTTATTTTTGCATCATATGTCGGTGTTCCTCAAATGAGGGCATTGGATAGTTCAAGTTGGGGTAGGCATTTCACTTTATTGCTTTAAAAAAAATGTGAATGTATTTTTGAGAAATTTAATTTGGAATTGTAAATCTTGTACCTTGATAAATTAAGGTATGTGATTTTTTTGTGTTGTTAAAATTTTTACTAAAAATGGACTATATAGATATGTACACTCATTTTTTATGCACTGCACACTTAGCTAGTTAATTTGTTTTTATGCTAATGAATGTTGATAGTGAAAACAAATTGAAAAATAAAAAGATAGAGACTTAACGTTTGGTGAGCTGTTGAGATTATCATTCTTTTTTGAGAAATTTTTCTACATTTACTCGTATGATATTTTGTTTTCTACGTGCATTTGTCGTTGAATAATCTTGTCATTCATTCATTTTGGCTAAAAATTGAGAAAATCATTATAAAGTTCATTTGAAAATTTTTAAAAATAAAGACTACGCGAAGGATTATGTCAAACTTGAAAAATAATTTTAAGTCACGTTTCTATATTTGAACCTGTTCTTATTTTTTTTATTTAATTGACATTTGTCCTCTTTTTTGAGCCAAACATGTAAGAATTTTTCTTATTCTCTTATTGTATCTAAAAATATTTTATGAACTGATTAAGTGACTATATGAGTACAATAAAGTCTACAATAAAAAAAAGTAAAAAAGTATGTAGAGAGAGAGAGAGAGAAAGAGAGAGAGAGAGAGAGAGAGAGAAATATGAAAAAAAATGAATGAAAAAAAAGAAAAGAAAATGGACAATTGAGTGGTAAAAAAATTGATGATTGATTAAATGGCAAAATATAAAATTCTGTGGAGTATAAATGAAGAATTGAGTGATATTTACTAATTAGCCTATTTTAGAACATTATATACATTCAACCCTAGCTGAGATACATATTTTGCTACATAACGCTATAACGAAAAATAAAGACCTATTTGATCCCAAAAATGATGTGGCCTGATGTGTGAAAATAATTAATTGAAAATGACAAATGAAGCATGTATCATATATTCTCAACAATTAGCATTCTAACCACGAGATTAAGAGTCATTTGTTGAATTCAGCGTCTTTTCGTGTCAAAAGTATGCAAAATATATTTGATTTTCTTAATATAACATCTGCCTCATACTATGAGTGCACCTATATATAAATCTATTTTTGAGTGTTTAATTGTGAGTGATATCAAGTAAGAATTAAA
>JAOTRH010077366.1:0-17449 GCA_034768845.1 Heliamphora exappendiculata
TATAATATATAAACTAATAAATTATTAATTACAAACTTATATAATATAATAAATTTTTAATTTTTAATTTTTAATTTAACTTTATATATTAAACTACTATTGTATTATAAATTTAAATGTAAATTAAACAAAAAAAGTAGAGGCCCGGTCAAAACCTGCCCAGAGGCCCAGGCCTCGAGCCCAAGCCCAAGCTCTTTACTCCTAGAGTCTAGGCCGACCTCCAAACAAAAATGTATGGCCCAAAAATTTAGCAGGAGCCCGCTGGGCCCGAATTGGGCCCAAATTACACACCTATTTAGTGGATGGTCCAAAAATTATGGTTAATGGGTCATTCACAAACATTAATTCTATTTAGAGAAATAGAAGGGCCGATCCCTGGACAAAAATGTTTGGCCCAAAAATTTAGCGGGAGCCTGTCGGGTCCGGGTTGGGCCCAAATTACACACCTAGTTAGTTGATGGTCCAGAAATTATGGTTAATGGGTCATTCATTAACATTAATTCTATTTAGAGAAATTTTGGTAGGGGTGTGCTGGGTCAGCGTGGTGTGGATTGAATGCAAATTCATCAATTAAACTATTTATGACGGTATAAAAAATCTCAACCCACCGCCGACCCATCCACTTTAAAAAATTGACATATTGAATGGGTTGGTAGTTTAAAAATTAAATAAATACTTTATGTTGTATTCTTTTTTTATGTTGATTCTACTTTTTTTCCTTTTAGTTCCGAGAATCATTTATTAGTACTATGCAATATTGTTAAGAAATGCACTACTTCTACTTCTGAGTTCTGAGTTAGCCACCCAATAAAATTCACTTCAAACAATCCAATCTAAATTCAAGGATGTAGTGTATACTCACTGATTCATTTTTTTCACCTCGCAAATAGTTTAAAAATTCAACAATTTTAAATTTTGTAACCAAACCAAGTTAAATTCTTGTAGCCATGTTTATGAAATGGCTCAAGGAAAAATCAAAGTTTAAGGCAAATGATGCCCCAAATTAGCAGCTAATCAGCTAAAAAAATTTAATGGTATGTTATAGGCGGGCGGGGCGGGTTATAAGGCGAGTAGTGCATGTCAACCCGCTATTCATAACCGATCCGCCCATATTAGGCATAATCCACCCAACTTGTTAGGATATTTTTAAACAAAGGGCTTTCGGCCAAAGTTTCAAAAAAATAAGTTTTAACGCGTAAGGTCCATCAACAAAATTTTTGACGCGCGAGATCCAATTGCCTACAACACAAATAAATTTAATACAAACAGATAAATTTATATGTAATATCTAAAGATAAATTTAGTTGCTATTCTTTTATAGTATTAACAAATGTTAAACAGATAAATTTATCTGTTAAGTCAAAAAAGTACAAGTAATAGATAAATTTATTTGTTTCGTGAAATAAGCACAACTTGCTAAACAGATAAATTTGTTTGTTCCTTTCTAGTATTGACAAACGTTAGGCAGATAAATTTATCTGTTCCTTTCTAGTATTGATAAATACTAGACAGATAAATTTATCTGTTTAGTAAAACAAGTATAATTTAACAGATAAATTTATCTATTTGCTTATTTATACAAGACAGATAAATTTATCTGTGTACTTTATACGTGTTTTGAAAAAGTACAGTATTTTTCATACAAATAAATTTATCTGTCTTCTTATTTATGTAAGACAGATAAATTTATCTGTGTACTTTATATATATTTTAAAAATGCTCAGTGTTCTTCATATAGATAAATTTATCTATACACATATTTATGCAAGATAGATAAATTTATTTGTATGTTTTGAAAAATGCACAGATAAATTTATCTGTTCAAGGGTCTAACTGGACCTCGCCCATTAAAACTGAATCTCGCGCGTTAAATTTTTTTCATTGTGGATAAAAAACAAAACCGATGCCACTTTAAGGATCTAAGACTAATTTTTCGTTTAAACAATCTTAGTGGGTCGGTGTGGAGCGGGCGGAAGCAGAATAATTGGTCGGGTTGGGTGAGTTATGGCACAGCCTTAAATTTTGGTAGGACTCTAAATATCAATTGATATTTAAAAATTGATTTTATTTATAAAAAATTAATTAAACTAATTCTAAAATAATAATATTTATCAAAAATACCCTTAAATTACATTTTTAGAAGATTTCAAATGTGATTGACCAAATCTTTTTCTAAACGGGAATTAAAAATCTCACCCCAAAAACATTTTTCTAAACCGAAACAAAAAATTCTCGCCTAAAAATTCCTTTCCAAAAATTTCGCAAGAAACCCTAACTCCAAACCCTTATATTACTTTTATACAATCTAGCAGGAAATTAATAATATAAATGAAGTTAAAATCATTTTATAACTAATAAATTGTACATTTTTTCTTTAAAATTGATAAAGAAATTAGTATAAGAATTCTCATTTGAAAGTACATTTCTTTTTTTTTTTATTTTAATTGATATATTTATCAGTTACAGACAAATTAGTATTATGTATCTAATTGATACATTTATCAGTTACATATGTACGCCGATATCGTAACAATTGTGTTGCAGAATAGTAATTGATATATATTTATTAATTACATCTGTGCTACGGTATCTTAACAATTGTGTTGCAGAGCAGTAACTCATAAATGTATTAGTAATACTTTTTTTTCTGATGTATTGTTAATAAATTTATGAGTTTCATCATCACCAATAGATCTTTCTATTAAGTTGGTACTCATGGAAAGCGCCGCCGAGAACGACAGAGGATCCGTAGGTGCTGACAAGTGACGAAGGTGAGGACGAGGTAGACGATGATGCTCTGACAAAGACGACAGGGGGGCGACGAAGATAATGATGCATCGACGAAGACGATGAGGAGGCGTTGCTTGTTCTAATAGGCGCCGATGAGACCGGCAAGGGAGACGAGGAGGACGGCGATGCCGATGAAAATGACGAGTCACCAGATGTAGTGGATGCACTGATTGTTGGACTTAGAGATGAGCCAGACACTGAAGGCGATTATGGTGATGTAGGTCGATTACGTCTCCGTCAATAATTGGCTATTATGCTAATTTCAAATATGATAAAAAAAAAATCTAATATTTCAAATACGATAAAAAAAGTCAATAATATGATATTGTGCTAAATTCAATTTTCAAATATGGTAGAAAAGAAAGTCTAATATTTTAAGTAGGAGTAAACCAGTTATAAAATTATATCCTAATTTATGATGGGACCAAAACTAATTAAATAAATATGGTAGAATTATAATTCTTATGAAGCCTAAAAAAAGGACTATTACTCAAATTTCTCTTCTATTTATTCCATAGATAATTAATTTTTAAACTAATTAATAATTAATTATTTTTTTCTAACAAATAATAAATTCAAATAAAATTCTATCAATATGTGAAATTTCTAAGACTCATCAACTCTTAAGTTCTGGAATGAAAAATACAAAAAAGGTAAAAATATTTATTGCACAAATAACAAACACAAATGCAAACAAATCACTCTCACATAAGGGATCTATACAGTGTAAGATTTCTTGAAAAGAGAGAGAGAGAGAGAGCACTGTTTGACTCGACTTAATTTTCACGGGTTGATAGTCTCCTCTTCAAACACGGTACTATTAGCAGATTAACTTACCTAAATTTAGAGATTAGTTCTCACTATTTTTTAACTAGTTTATAAGATGTCATTTTAAAATTTATAATTAGTATAGAAAAATATGTCCTTATATTACCAACTAATAGATAGGTAGATATAAATATAGATTTATGTCTTAGTTTGTAATTAAGTTTTACGCACTAAAAAGGGAACTGATTGAATAAATTTTGAAAATGAATTTGAGAGGAAAGTTTGAAATGAAAAATGCAGTGGTTTAATATTTTGCTCATTGTCATTCAATTCACGTTGTCATTCATCAGACCCCAAAATTAAGATGACATTTTTTTATCAAAAGTTGCATAAAGGGAGATATTTTGTTGGGATTTAATCATCAATCTCTGAACATAAATAAAAGTATAACTATGCACACATAAAAGAGAAAATCACATAAAGAATTTACATGGTTCGACACAACTTGCCTACATTTATGGGTGAAAAAGATAATACATTATAACCATAGAGTGTACAATCATGAGATAAAAAGTACGCCAAAACCCGATACTCACAACCTGAGCTCTAAAACAAATCTCGTTTTTCTGCTCAAAGGTCACCCTAGTGTCCTTGGAAATTTTTAATCTCTTCCTACATCTCTATCCATTTGATTCAATTCTACACGAATTACTAAAATTAAAGGATTTCTATTTGTAGGTAAATCTTAAAATTCTAGCCCTTATATAATTATAAACCCTACATGTATTAGATTTTATATGAATTTATAACTTCAGCCTAACTCAAATACATGTAAATAAAAACTTAATTATATAGGTTCACATAACACAAGACACATACCCAGCAATCTCCACCTAAGCTTGAATTTTGAAAACCACTTGAAGATAACCAACGTCGATGTCGATTCTACTATCGTCGTTAATCCATTTGCTGGGATTCAATCACCAATCGTCGAACGAAAATAGAAGAAAATATCTATGCAAAAAAAATAATCGGAGAAAATAATCACCACGGAGGAATTACATGGTTCGACTCACACCGGCCTACATCCATGAGAGAGAGAGAGAGAGAGCAAAATATTCCACTATATTGTATGTAAAAGAATAGAATCACTCCATACTCTCTACCAACAATCATCTCTATTGTTTTCACTCTAACCCTAAAACTCCCACAATTGTCCTATTTACAGGCACATGTGGAAATCCTAAGCTCATAGGCCCATATAATTATAAATTCCTTATAAATTGAATTCTTAGAGGACTCCTAACTCCACCCCTAACCTAATTGCATATAGACCAAATATAATAAACGGATCATATGAAATACAAGACACTCTAGCTCAACAATCTCCACCTAGTCTTGAATTCTGTAAATTACCCTGAAAATAATCAGTGTTGATGTCGATTCTATCGTCATCATCGAACTGCTACACCCAAACAGTATGACCCACACCTCTACTCTGAGGTGTTCATACCTCTACCTAGGGTGCCCCACAATGCTTACTAATTTGTAGAATAGCGTTGCTCCACCTCTTCTTTGTGCATACAATTAAAGAGATCAATGCCACTAACTAAATCAAGAGCAAAGGAAACTCGCATCTGTCGAGGTGTACACATTTTCGTTACGTCTGTTGTATTTGTCTTGTTGCTAGAGCTTTCTTGTAAACATCCAACAATCGTTGTTATTGCATCTTGCAAGCATCTTACACACTATCTGATTTTCTCACATGCGTACTTGTACAACCTTGTCATTTTCGTATACCCCTGTACTCATTGTAGACATCCCAATTTGACCAAGCCAAATTTTAGGTTTATTTGGTTAACTCTGATGATGAAAAATAAGGAAGATGGTATGAAAAGGGCTTTTGATCAATCACCGGAACAAGGTTTTAGCTCACACACCAAAAAAACCCTAAATCGCGACATTCATTTCGCATAGTCGAAACCTTTAAATCCCCCAAAGATTGCAATTGCTTGGTTGATCTTCGCGACTGCAACATTTGTTATACTAATCGCAACAATCTGTTCATAAAACCTTAAAATTCCTTATGACTACAACATTTGATCATTGGGACTGCAAACTTTGGTGCCTGATAGTGTAATCTTCTATTCCTGCTACGTGTCAGCACGACAGAGGACATCACCTTAGGCCCTTGGCCTATAAATGCAAACCCCCCTGGGTTATTTGGGAGAGATGAGAAGAGAAATTATCCACCCAAGCCTATATGCTACCCTTGACCTTCCACGGAATACTGAACCACTCCCGATGACTGAGAGGTCGATGATCAAGTACATAATTCCTACACTAGGGATAGGCCTGGTTCGTCTCTCTTACAAGTATAATAGTGAATTTTGGCAATTCCCTTCCCACACGTTCTATCTTCCGTATGAAAGCTGGAATTAGATTTCATTTGCTATCATTTTTGTTAATCGCATGTTTTGGAATTCAAGCTCAAATCCTTGTACATTTCAATTTCATAAAAAAAATATTATAAAATAAATATCATAATGTTGTTGCACACCTAGCATGTACACAAAACTCATTGCAACTAAAATTAAACAAAAAGTTCTTTCTAAAAGTAGCAGTCGCAGCCTTTAATGTGGCGACCATGAACTTTAGGCACTAACATGTTTGCGACTGTGACATTGTTACTTAAAGTCGCAAACTTTCTTTAGCTCCAGTAGCGTATTTTTTAGAATTTCAATACTCTTCTATCTTTCGTGCATTCTGTTTGGTTGAATCTCAGCATGTTTAGTGACTACAGTAGCCTTTTTGCTTTCTTGTATGCTACTTTTTTTTCCTTTGTAGTATGTTAATACTACATAATAGATGTATTTTTACTATTTGATTTCAGATGTTCCTGTTTAGCCCTCAAATTTTGTATTTACACGCATTTAAGAAATTTGAGAAAAAAATTCAATGATAATTAGTAAAGGCCAACTTAACGGTTAGGTAAAATAAGGTGCCCAACACCTTTCTTATTTTGTACCTTAGTCCCTAAACCCATTTTCAAAGGTAAAAAATGATTAGTAGCCCATTTTGTTTTTGCTTGATTTTTTCTTAAATACTAAGTGACAACTCTGCTCTCAAATGTAAAGGGTTTTCAAATTTTCAGTTTAAGGTTTTATTTTTCTTCATAAATTTTTTTAAATAGCAAAAGATGAATCCCCTTTACAAACCCAATAAAAACACCACAACTCTTTTATATCAACTCCACTAGGAAGTTTTTTTTAAAAGAGCTAGGCTCGAATTGGTTCTTAACTTCATTTTCGTATGTATCCTTACATTGTTTCTTCAACCCATCGCTTAGCCTACCCTATACCTTAGTCAGTTTACTATCTCAGGACAATGCAGAGGAAACAAGTAAGTCTTATAACCACACTCGTTTAGGTATGGCAAAAAGGATTAGTGCATACCATTTGACTATTACCTTCTATCATTACCTAGTATGGGAGATATATTCTTAACTCTATTCAGAAGGTACCCTGAGTGTTGACCTACCGGTATTTTCTGCATATACTTGCTTAGAACTTTCCCTTTAGGATCAACACTTGTAGGATTATGTGTTTTTCTTTTTTGATAGTTTTAATTGAATAAGGGGCCGCCTTTTATGCTTAGTTTAGTTTTTCTTCTTGGAGCTCCATCGATTTTTCTTTGGAGTCCTATCGAGGTGCTGTTTGTTACGTTTAGTTTTCCATACCAAAACTCTATCACTTTTTCTTTGGAGTCCCCCGATTAAGGTACCATTGTTAATCTTATTGTAGTTTTTCTCCTCTTGGAGCTCTAATGGTTTTTCTTTGAAGTCTAGTTGAGGTGCCATTTGTGCTTATTTTGGCTTTTCCATCTCAAAATGTTGTCAATTTTTCTTTAGAATCATGGTCCAGAGAAAGGTAATGAGGGGTTCTTTGATATAGGCCATCAGACACAGGTCTACACATAGTGTCAAGCCCAAATACAGGTGATATAAGCTGAGCTGTCGGGGTTGAACGAGCCTCGAAATGACAATAAGACTTATGGGGGGAACACTTGTGGGATGAGAACTTGATCCCTGAGGGTCCTCTTGCTACTATGCCCCCGTACATTAATCGACCCGTCGTAGTGGTGGAAGATAACTTAGCCCAGGTTCGAAAGACATCTATGGATAACAAGGTTGAGCAAATGGAGAAAGTGTATAGAAAGGCAAAGGGAGTCGAATAATATGTGTTAGATGTTGGCAGTTTAAGCCTATTTCTTGAGGCAAAGCTGCTGGAGAAATTTAAAATGTCAAACATGAAAAATTCTAATGGAATTGGAGATCTACTCATTCACTTGCAAATGTATATCGATACTTTAACTCCTATGGGAATCATCGACCAATTGAAGGCCTAACTCTTTCATCGATCTCTCTCGGGAGCTATATAGAAATAGTTTCTATCTTTGGATGTTGCAAAGACTAGGACATGGGAGGATAAAGCCATTGCTTTCGTTAGTTAGCACAATAATAACGTCCAGTCGGATGTGACTACTAGAAAATTAAAAATCACTTGATAAACCAAGGAGTTGTTTGTGGACTTTTTAACCTGGTGAAAAGGAAAGGCTGTCGAGATGACGAACCGTCCGATAGAGAAGGCGCAAGTAAGGATCATGGTGAACAACCTATAGTCACTACTAAAGAGATATTTGATCACTTAACCGCTTGCTACCTTTGAGTAGTTGTTTGATGCAGGCATTCAGATTGAAGACGACATCTAGTCCAGAGATATCGACAAGTCAGAGCCAAATTAGACGTTGAGAAGGTCGTATCCCAGTAACATCCAAAATCCCGCCACTACTTCAACCACCATTGTAGCATGATCCTACGTGATCAATCTTTTAAACCCCTAGCTTGATTTAAAACCCATCAGGATCATTGAGTAAGACCAACCAACCAGCACAGTGGAGAATGCCAAGGAGAACTTTCACCCCGCTCACCATTTCGCTGACTACCCCCTAAATTGTTTCAGTGAGAAGGGGCTGATAAAACCTCTAGAGCCAATCCCTCTTCCCAATCCTTTACCACCTAAATATAACCCTTTCTAGTATTATTATTTCCATCGAAGTCATGGTCATCTCACCAAAAATTGTTCACAATGATGAGGATGATTGGCCTATTGGAGGACCTTGGTCATACCTGCTGCCTTATAGATGCGAAAATGTCTTGGATGGCGTCTCTCTTTCTTAGCTTTTTGAAGGAGAGATCTACGTTGATAAAAGAGAGGCCTCGATGCTTGCTGTGACATTGTTATGTATCGAAGAGGATCTCTGAATGGATGAAAAAGTAGACAATACATGGCTATCAAAATAATGGAGGATGAAGAAGAGCAAGGATGAAAGAAATGGAAGAGAAAGACATACGATCTTTGGGCATTTGAAGGAAGAGAGCGTCAAGTAACAGAAATAAAAAAGACAACATAACCATAGACAAAATTATGGGGACTAGAGGAGAAATCAAACACCTAACCCGAAGTTACAGACACTTTAAACCATAACAGTTAGAGAAGGGACAGACAAGTAAGAGGTTAGAAGAACAAAAAAAGACAGGAGGAAGAAGATGATTCAATGTTGAAATAATTGAAGAAAACGCAAGTGAACATTAGTTTTTGGGGATTGCTAATGGCATCATACAAGCATCGGCAAGTTGTGTTGAAAGCTTTGAAAGAGATAAACATTTCAATTGACACGACTTCAGAACAGGTAGTTGGGTTGGTACTCCCCACCGAGGAAACAAAGGCAATCACCTTCGCTAATGAGGACCTGCCTTTTGAGGGAGCAGGCCACAACAAGCCTTTCCACGTAATAGTCAACAGCCTTGGGAAGTAGGTCCTAGTGGTGTTGATTGATAATGGTTTAGCCTTGAACGTATGTCCGCTTAGAACATCACTTGCTTGGGGTTAAGAATGCAAGACTTCACCCATAGTGCTCAGAATATTTCTCAATGACCATGGCAATGGATTGCAATGTAGTCGAGGGTTTTGGATGGACATAAAGGCGTACGTTAAAGGTTACGGGTGACATCAGAAGTGGATTTGGTGGATGGGGTGTGCAACAGTGGCGACGTGCAATGGTGGCATTGCGTGCTAGTGGTGGTTGAAGTGATTCGACCATTGTAGGTGTGTCAGTTTCAACTTCAGGTAGGTGGTGTGGTGCAGCATTGGTAGCATGTGTTAGTGAAGGGATTTCAACCCTAGCTTTTGCCCCTCCTTCCACCCTAAATTCTTGATGCTCTGTCCCTATCTCATATTTAATTTTCTTAGATTCTTTTTGTTTCGATTTCACTTCCTCAACTCCTCAAGTGTACTACTTTGGTGGGTGAATAGAAAAATGATAGTTGGACAGATGATTACCTCTTAAAATACTATTTAAAATGTACGGGCAAAATTGTAAAAAGATAAGTTTCTCATAACGGTGTTATTATGATAAGTATGACAAGTGAGATTAGTGTCATTTCAAATAACTTAAGGGAAGTCTTTTTATTTGGCATTAAGCTAAATGAAAGTAAATGTAATTTACTTGATTTGAAAAAGCAAACAAATGCTAGAGAATGCACAGATTCAACATCAAAACTCGTTTTTAATTGACAAACACACAATAGAAATAAATTGACGAAAAAAGTATCCACAATCAAGAAACCAACTCCAATATCAAATATTACCATCGATAAAGTCGTTGATATGGTCAACAAGGTTATTTATGGCATTAGGCAATTGAGTTTTATATAAATCAAGGTTATTTATGGTACTAGGCTTATTATATGCGGATATTATTGTGTTTCACTCCTCAATTTAGTTGGATTGGATTTGGAAACTCAACTCCCCAATGGGTTTATTAATACTCCTAATACATGGGTTTTGTAGTCCAACAAGACTAGTAATTCTGCTCACAATTGTTGAATCAAACACAATTTAATCCGACCCATAATGTATAATGTTACATGTAATCTTTAGTTTGCTCTCACTAATCACTAAAACCAGAGCTCCAGTCCATTCTCAAAAATATACAAGAGCTGCTACAGTAGCGGATTCATCCCAACCTCGGGCAATTCGTGGGCTGTTTTACATGCCTAATCGCAATATATAAAAGTAAGAGTTTTGCTACACAAATTTGTATATATCGATCATTATGATTAAATGAATCTCACAATTGTATAGTAACACCCGTTCAATGTAAAATAACATATTCAAAGTTCTATATCCCATTTATGCATCTAGAATTCTTTGTAAAGTAAAACAGATGAGTGTAACATTTTTTAAACAACAATGCCATGTACAATGTATAAAACAGTACATGTTTTAATACATAAATATGTGTTATTATAAAAAACACTCCTTGTAAATTCTACTTATTCTGTTTACTAATACAGTAATGTCACCTCCTCTTACATTGTTTCCAGCATTATTTTATATGTTTTACATATACTCATTATTTTTTAAAAAATAAAAAAAGTTGGTATATTTAAAGCCAAAGTCGGAGCTTCACGTTTATGGCAGGCAAGCTGCTGCAAACAGATCTTTTGCCAGTACTTGTTGCCCATCTAAGAGATCCCAAAGTGTGAGTGTCCGTCCACGTGAAATGAATTAATCGTTTTTATGTTAACATTTTCTCTAATAACAATAATACTATAACAATAATACTATAGTACTCATTTTTTGGTAATTAAATTTGAGTATTATATAATGTGATATTTTATGTGTAGTACTTAAAAATAAATAGTAGGTCCATAAAATAATATAAACTGGTATTCAAATATAGTTTTCAAACAAGAACAAACTTAGAATTTGAATCTAGGGGTGGCGAACTTATACACTAATAATTTTTTTTTTAAAAATCATAAACTATAACAATAATTTTTATCGGTATAAAAAGATAAATATAACATCAAAACATATAAATAAGCATTGTTAATTTTATTCAAAACAAGTAACAAATATACCAATTTTAAGTCTATGTATCTATCTACTATGCAGTGTACTCTTTAAAAAAAAACACATGTATAAGATAATTTAACCAACTTGTGAATGGATTAATATAAAGGGCGAGTAATTATTATTTTTTTTAAAAAAGGCTAAAAATAACAAATTTATATATATTTAAAGATAACTATATGTTAATACACTATAATAAGAAAATTTGTCAAAATCGTATAGATGACGATTGTCCTCACTTGTCCCCCTCGTAAGTCCATCCTTGTTTTCAAATATGATCAATCACACTCTACTAACAAGTGGAGATCGAAGACAATTAAAGATTAGTATTAAGTATTCTATATCATTGTCAAATAGTGCGTAACTTAAAAATGTTAGGTCTACATATGTTGGACACAATTTTTTTTTATACGAAGTGAGCTCCACATAATTGTAGAATTTATTTTATATCAAAAAAGTGTATTTAAATCTATGTTTAAATCTGATTAAAACATTTTTATTTGAACTAAAAAGTTCACAAATAACTACAGAATGCTGTATGAAAACTTTGTAATAAAGTTCTGGTCATATGATTAATTATAACATTTCCCAAGAAATTTGAATTGTAATGAAATGCCAAAGCCCTCACGGAAATTTGGATGGTTCACCAAAACATGGTGAAACCTTCAAAAGGTGGCCGTGGATCATGTGAAGCGCATCAGATGTACATCCAGGCTCCGAATGGGTAAAAGTTATTTATTAGATTATTGGTTTATTTTTTATGTAAATATTTTATTTTTAGTAAATATTTTTTATTATTTAGTTAAATAATTATATTTTTTAGACTCCTCTTATTGAGACGAGCCGAAAAAATAAATTTGTTTAATTAAAATATAAAATAAAATAAAAATAACAAAAATAAATAAAAATAAGCCAATAGCCAAATCAAATGTTACTTATTTTCGTATTTAGTAATTTTTTTAATCTTTTGATCAAAATTTTACTTTTTAAATTTATCTCATCGAGACGATTTAAAAAAATAAAAAAATATAGTCAAAAATTTAAAAAAATTCAAAACAAAAACGTGTAAAGATGTAGTCCACTCTTGTTACGTAGATAGAAGACAAAACTAATTCACTCTTGTTACGTAGATAGAAGACAAAACTAATTCACTGAATATACATTGATATTTTTTATTTACTGAGAATTAATACTTGTAGAATCGATTGGCAACTATAACTTAAAAACTAATTTGGTTCAAAATAAATTATTTGTTAACTTAATTTTTATATTAGTTTTTTTTAAATTGGTTATTTGGTTGAAAAAATATTTTTTTGTTTTTTGTCCAAATTGCACAATTTTTTTTTTTATATTTAATATTAATAATTATATTTAGTTGATAGTAATAGTAATTAATAAGTTATGAATAAAAAATACTATTATATTTTAAAATTGGATGGGTAGAATTTGATATTCTAAGAGTTCTTTTGACTTTTTATTTTTTTTAAATTTTTTTATCAAACGAATTATATTAATTTTTTTTATTTTTTATTGTCAAAAAGTCAAAAAATAAACCTAAGTCACTTGGTACCCTGTAGTACTCAATAATTCCCTCTCTCTCTCTCTCTCTCTCTCTCTCTCTCTCCTCTCTGTATATATATTTTGTCTTCATTGTTAATGATCTCATCTCACGGTTTTGAGCATCTTCTACTTCTCATGTAAAATCGATCCTTTTCAAAGTTTCTCAAAACTTGTGCGGTTGCTTGGACAACACGCATGCAAGTAAGGGAGATGAAGAACAGTTCCTCACCTGCTGCTGGAGCACTTCACGCATTGATCGCCATTGCCTTCTTCTTCACGGCACTAACAGTTGCAGAATGCCTCCCGCCTCACCATCGTAAGAAAACACTCTCTTGCTTTCTTAATTAGTACTCAATCGCAGCTAATTTTTTGGGGTTAATTACTAATTATGGATATATATATATATGCTTTTAATTCCTTAGATATTTCGAGCACCCTCAATGCAAAAGGTAACAGTGGTAGAGATGATCAAAGTCATATGTACGCTGAGGTATATATAGATAGAAATTTTGTATTCTAACCTAAAAATTTGAGTTACATATCAACTAAAGACATCTTAATATTATATTAATTGATTATTTATTATATATTAAAATAATGTGAGATTATGGCCTATCTACCAATTTGGCTTTTAAGTCAGTTTTTTACTTAAAATCATTTTAAACTCAAAAAGCTAATAGTTCCTTTGGAAGAGATATGGGGTTAAAATGGCTTTAAGCTAAAATGCAAAAAAAATTTGCTTAAAGTTGCTATAATTTTTTAAAATTAATTTTGAATATTTTTATAAAAATTATGATATTTTAAAAAAATATTAAAAAATTTATATAAAAGAAAAATGCTAAAAATATTAAGTTAATAAAATTTTTTTTAACTTTTTAAATTTTAAATAAAAATATAAAAAATTTAACTTAAAAGCCGATTACCAAACTAGGCCTATAGATCTTAACAGCCCATTTTTGAGGCATAGTGAATGCTGAGCTAAGATAGTGCACATGTTGTACCCCTAATGATTTTGGCTTCTCAATAAATTTTTGTAAGTAAATTTGCTCATATATAGAGCTCACTGGTAAATTATGTGTGTAAAAAATTAAATTAATTGAATATTAATAAATTTGTAATCAGATTACGTTTACTTTCAAATAAATAAATAGCAAGTATAGCTTTAACAAAAATAGTTAACAAATGTTATATGATCGCATAGCAACTGGTATTGGTTTAATTTTATTTTTTTACAAGGTTATCGCAAATTTAGCTAGCGAGATCCAAATAATAAATAGATCCAATTGTAAAAATATATTTAGGAGTCAAACCCATTAGGAACATGATAGCGTGTTGTCTCTTGCAGCCATCTCGTACATCTCGTACGTATACTGTTTTTTTTTTCTTTCTAAAAGTGAAAAATATTATATTCACCTTAACTGCATATTAGAGTTTGTGTTTGGACTAATTTTTTTCATAAGTTTTTTAGTTTTTTCTATAAAAAAATAAATTTTAAAAAATGTAAAAAATGTTTATTGACGCCAAATATGTGAACTTTTTTAACGGATTTTAAGCAAAAAAAAAAACCTTAAATGGGGCTAAGCCAAACATAGGCAATAGAAATGTCTCAACATTATCACCCGTTTCGTATGGAAACAAAATGAAGTTGTATACCCTAAAAAAATATATGCAAATTAAGCGCAATGAAGCTACGTGTAAATTACAATAAACTCCTCCAAACACTTATATGTATGTTATGTATGTATGTATGTATGCATGTTTTTTTTTTTTGGTAATATTCTTAGAAAGGAGCAAAGGAAGAAGAGGTTTGGATGGAAGAACTAAACCCAAGGGGTTCGAGCTTGCCGGACTGTTCCCACGCGTGCGGACCGTGCTTTCCTTGCAGGAGGGTGATTGTGAGCTTCAAGTGCTCCACTGAGTCTTGCCCTATTGTTTACATGTGCAAGGGCAAGTACTACCCTGTTCCTTCTTCCCATTGATCCTAGAAAACAGTGCCCTCTTACGTATGTGCTATGGTAACTTAATTATATTTTGATAATTATATTAAAGTACCATATTATATGATATTTTATTAGTAGTGCTTAGAAATAAATTATGAATTCATAAATAACATAAATACTACAAATAAAATGTTATATCATGTGGTACTAAGTGTGATCACTAAATATTGGCACCATAGCACTACTTATAGCCATTAATGGCGGCGAAAGAATTGGATTTTATAGCAAAAAAGCTGTGTTTAATGCTATGGCAAGTGTTTAGCCCGATCGAGCATCCCAAATTAAAGTTCTTTGTTTTTTTGTTTTTGTTTTTGTGTGCGCATAAGATCTGGCATTAATTGAGGAGAACAGAAGGGAGAGATATGGGAAGTTTATATAGCTAGTAAAATGGAATGAATTTTGCAAGTTAATTTGTTTAATTTTAGTATAGTCTTGAAGTGTAAAACGGACTCTTTCTATGTCAGAATCTGCACTAAAATATTGTTCTTTTTGTCATGGGACACACGTGATTTATTTTTTTGCTTTGGAAAAAGCCTCTAACTGAACTGAAGGCATAACACACCTTGAAAAACGCAATGAGATATAGATAAAACCTAAAGTGACTAATATGTTTAATCCATGCTACATTAAAATGAATTTAAAAAAATAAAGAGTTAAACACCCACATAAGATTAGACTAAATATAACGAAAAAATCTTTGCATAAATTTCCGAGATAAAAACCACGACACAATTCACAAAAATGTTTCACTATGAATTAAAAAGATACAAAAAACAAAAATAAAAGAATTACACCCGTTATTAGGGGTGTAAAAATAGCCCGAGACCCGACAGGGGCCCGAAACCTGCCACTGTAGAAACTCGGCTTGGCCCTTCGTCGGGTCTGGCCCGGCCTGGCCTGCCACTGTTCATGGACCGGGCTTGGGCCGCCCGTCGGGTTAGCTGTTGGGCCAAAAAAAGCCCTGGTCGGGTTAGCTGTTGGGCCTGGCCAGGCCCTCTCCCCCTCAAACGGTAAATTTGTAGGATGAACGGCCGAGATTAGATTTTTAAAAAATTTAACGGCATGAATTATTTGACCGTTGGGCCTGGCCCGGCCCGGCCCGGCCAACGGCTAATTTTTTTTTTTAAACACAAATTTTTTCTTATAAATAGGGAGCCCCCTTTCATGTTTTTCTTATCCAAACAACTCTCTTCTCTCTAATTTTTCTCTCAATTACTCGGTAGTATTCGAGTTCGGTAATATTCGGGTTCAGATCGAACCGTTCGGTACAATTATTGACAAATTAAGGAGTAAAGGTCAAGAATCGAGATCAAGATCAAAACACAAATCGATCGAGATCAAGATTAAAGATCGAAGTTCCTTAATTCGGTTTATTTTATTTTTTTCAATTTAATTTAATTTTTTGTAATTTTATTCAAGTTTTTTAAATTCTAGTCTCAATTCTCTAAAAAATTAAATTTTTTTTTGCAATTTAAATTCTAGTCTCTAAAAAAATTTATTTATTTGTTATAATATTTAATTAAATTTTGAATACATTTTTTTAAATTTCTAATTAATTTTAAAAAAAATTAAATTCTACTTTATTTTCAATTTTTTTAAATTCTAGTATCTATTCTCTAAAAAATTATTTTTTTTTGCAATTTAAATTCTAGTCCCTAATTTATTTATTTGTTGCAATTAAAAATCTAGTCTCTAAAAAAATTAATTTATTTGTTGATTCAAAATTTAATAATTTTTAAAAAAAATTCGATGAATTCAAATATTTTTTCCGTTAATGAAGAAGAAAATATTTTTACATTTTCATCTACTGGTTCTAATTCAACTCCCCATGCTCCTATTTCACCCACTGCTTCATCTGCATCTGCATCTGCATCTATAGATGCATCTAGTAAAAAAACTTCAAACGTGTGGAAATTTTTTGAAAAACTTTTTGAAATTTTTTTTGAAAAAAATAATAATGGCACCGTTACTGTTAAAGTAAAATGTAAAGTTTGTAATAAATTACTTTTGGGTAACACATCGAGTGGCACTAGCCACTTACGTAGAAATGTTAAAATTCACTGTAAAAATCCACCTCTTAATGTCACTTCACAAATGCAAATAGGTAGGGATGCAACTGGTAACATTATAAATTTTTTGTGGGAACAAACCCGCCCACAAAATGCTGTTGTTGATTATATAATAAAACAAGAATAACCATTTTCATTGAGTGAACAATCGGCATTTGAATAAATGATACAAATCGAATTTATTCCGCAATTTTAACGTTTTTCTTGAAATACTACAAGAAATAGGGTTTTAAGTAGATTTGATCAAATTAAAATTGAGTTAATGGATTTATTTACAAATTTA
>JAOTRH010077377.1:0-86262 GCA_034768845.1 Heliamphora exappendiculata
CGGTTGGGCACAATTGGAAAAGTTTTAAACTCTTTGTTTAGTTTCTTTGAATCATGATTATCTAACATAAGTTTTTGACACCTTGGAAAGACTTGAAACTTGTTGTTGGCTTCCGTTTTGGATTTGGTCAATTAAGATAAGGTTTGGTGGGATGTGGCTTACAAGTGGGTATATGAGGGTTATGGGTTGACATTTTCAAAATTCCTAGTTTTGGGAGGGAACATGGGTTTCTAATGTATTTATATATGCATTTGGTGAGTGCATCCTCTTCTTTAAAATGATATGATTTCTGTTGGATAAGTTTTGTGTTGATACTCTACACAATGAGTAAATAAAATGTGATATATGAGGCATAATATAGTGGATCATCATGCATAATGAGGGGCTACGGTCCTACAGTGAAAGCCCGTGAGATTCATGCATAATGAGGGACTGCGATCTTACGGTAAAAGCCCGTGAAGATTCATGCATAATGAGGAAGATTCATGCATAATGAGGGGCTGCGGTCCTGCGGTGAAAGCCCGCGAAGGTTCATGCATAATGAGGTGCTGCGGCCCTGCAGTAAAAGCCTGCGAAGGTTTACGTTCAAAGGTTAAATGTGAAATTTGAGCACTTGATTTTAATGAACTGTATGGATTAATGTGAATAAAGGAATGAGTTAAAAAGGGGACATTCGTGTGCGTGGGTGTATGTGTGTGAGCGAAAAACGACTCGGTAAAACTTATAATTGTTTTTATTTCGGTTGCACCAATCACACCTCACAAATCATGCATAATACTTAATTAGTCTTTATCCTACAAACTTTGGCTCATGTATATATATCCAAAACCATTTCAGGTTTCAAGATTCTAGGATAATATCAGGGCAAAGGATGCATGTGGATGAAGGGGTAGAGGGAAGATCTAGTTTTTCTTTGTAATTACACTGCATCATGATTGTGAAAAAAATGAAAATAGATTATTGTAATAATATATTTGTTGTAAAGGAACTCTTGAAATTAAAGAATCTTGTTTGGCTTTTGTGACACATACGTATATTGTTAGAACAAATGTTTTTATTATGGTTGTTAAAAGAAATTGGGTTGAGTTTATGGGTTCCCGGGGTTCAGGACGTTATAGGTAACATATTTGGGATGTTCTGAACAATTTTCATGAAGGAAACTATTCTGGATTTTGCCTCTAAGGCCTTGGTTATTGCAAAATAAAAATATGTAACAGAATGTTAATATGCTTCAGTAAGGTAACATGATTTTCAGTTAGTTTTAAAAATTAAAAACAAGGACCTATCCTTACTAGTTGATTTTTAAAATTTTTTATAGAGATAGATATTTGAGTTATGAAGATATGAGAGTTGACCTTCCAAAAGCATTAATATTTTATTTTTTATTAATTTTCTACCAAACAGTGTCCAAATTTGACACATTTTGGGAGAATCAACACTATTTCCTCTACGCTCAAGATTTTTGAGTGATTCTAGTGGGGTTTGAAAGATAAAACAAATATCTAACTAGCCTCACTAGCCTCATGCAAAGAGCTTATTTCTACATAAAATGGTGTCACTCAAAAGTTGTCCTTCCATACAACCCTTTTTAACCATTTTTGAACTCGAATTTTTAAGGTATGAAGATAAATGATCTGGAATTTAAGAAAATTCATGCATCTAAAAAATATCAATAGGAAACTACAGTAAGAATTGCAAATCACTTGCACGAGTCTAGATCCAAAAGAAAATTGAGAAAAACTCAAATTTTCAACGAAAATGCCTCTTGACAGATTCAAGCTTAAGTATGTTCTTGGCTCTTTTTTCCATGATCCATGCATGCATAGCTATATTCCTCTTATATATGGTTTATATAAGAGTTATACACCATTTTTGAGGATCAAAATCAAAAAGAAAGAAGGGAGGAAGAAAAGAGAATATAAAAATGAAGAATGGGGTCTCAAGACCTCATCTCATAGAGTTTGAGTAAGGATCTTGAGCCCTTGCGTTTGTGAGCCAAAGAGATCAAGAGATGAGAGAAAAACATGTATCTAAATGTTGTTCCTACCTTAGAAGTGGGGATGGAGTGATGAAGGTTGAAGATCTTGAAGAAAACACCTAAGAAAGAAGGTCTCCAAGGCTAGAATACCCAAGAACTCTTGCTTCTTTATTCCTCTCTTTCTTTCTCTCTCTCTCTAAACTCTCTAAAAACACTTAGCAATATATTGAAGATAGATTTTTTGCTCCAAGGAAGAGGCATGGCCGAACCACATGGGTGGGGGAGGTTTTTAAAACAATTTTTGCTAGTGGGAGCTCCATCATGAGTTGTGTAAGGGCTAGGTAGCCTAGGTCCAACCATTTTTCATGCATGTATAACATAAAATATAAAATAAGGTTAAGTGTGGGAGCTTCTAAAGTGGTTGGCCAAGATGGGATTTTGGGCTCCAAAATTCAAATTTTGATGTATTATATTGCTATATTGGATATTTGATGGTATATTTAATGCTATATTTGATGGGCATATTTTCGACACTTAAAATTTTTTTCAGGATTTTGGGTAATTTGCTCTTGGGTGTCTCACCGCTTGAGCTATGGGGAGTCCGCTCGAGCAGACTCCGCTGGGTAGCACATTTTTGAAAATTTGTTCTAAAAATGATTTTTGTTAGGTATCTTTTAGGCATCCCTTGGGGCATATATGTTAGCATATCTGGGGTTCTGTTTTCAAGTGAAAAACTCTTTTTTACTTCTATCGTTCATGAAGAAATTGAAACGTTATGATTTTTGATTCAAACAAAGTTTGGTTTCGTTGAACCTCTTGACCCGGTTTTGGTTTAAAGTCTTTAATTTTGGGTTTCATTACCGTTTGCATTATGGGATTTTACTGTTACAAGTTCGAGACGTGACATGTAAAGGGAATCAATTTTAAAATGAAATCAAAGTTTTTGCTTAATATAATTAATGGCTTTTAATTATGTGATTCTTTGGATAAAATGACTTTCAATTATCTCGCTACTATATTCAAAGAAAACAAACTAACATGTCAAAATTATACTGACTAGAAAAAGAATCTAGATATTATGTTAACTGCTGAGAACTATAAGTTTGTGCTCATAGAGATATGTCCACCTAAGCCTGATGAAGTGGCGACCAATTAGGAAGCCTGACATTATCAAAAGTGACAAAAAGCCGATCAGATGGCGCTGCGTTACATTATGGCATCTATGTCGAACGTTCTGTAACATCATCATCAGTATATATCCAGTACCTCTGATATGATTTTGAACCTCAAAGATATATTTAGAGATTAAAATCGTGCATTTAGGTAGGTAGTTATGAAATCCCTGATGAACACAACTTTGGTTGAAGGCACCCTAGTTTGGGCTCATATTCTAAAGATAATTAGTCTTCTAAATGAACTAGAGATCCTCGGAGCTGAGATTAACGAGAAAACCCAGATCAATATTATACTCTAGTCGCTGCCTGATAGCTTTGAATAGTTTTGCCTAAACTATACTATGAACAAGTTGGAGTATTCCCTGGCAGGACTTCTTAAAGAATTTCAAGCAGTTGAAGGTGTTCTTAGGAAGCCAGGAAGTGTCTTTATTGTCGAGAAAGGTTCTTCCTCTAAGCTGAAAGGCAAGAAGAAGCAAAAGTTTCAGAAATAGAGAGGCACAGGTCCAAAGGAAGTTAATGGGCCTAAAGTTGGTGTGAAATTGCCAAAAGAAAAGTGTTTTCACTGCAACCAGATAGAGCACTGGAAAAAGTAATGTCCAGTCTATCTCGGCAAGTAGAACAACCAAGGTAATTTCTATTCATTAGTTGTTGAAACATGTTTAGGAGTGTTATCTACTGGTACCTAGTATGTAGATACGGGAGCCACTAATCATGTCTATAATTCTTTATTATTTTTAGGGGGTCTAGAAAATTAGACAGTTCAGTGATGGGGAGATATACCTACACATGAGTAATAATATAAGGGTGGCAGCAGTTGTAGTTGGAGATGTCCCTTTCAATTTTAGTAAAGATAAGATTTTAATTTTAAAAGATTGTCTTTATGTACCTTCCATAAGAAAGAATTTAATTTTAGGTTCTCTATTGGTTAAAAGACTATTTATTTTAATAAATATGTTCTTATTAAGAGTAATAAATATTTTATTTATTTTGGTACATTGGTGGATAATCTGTATATTATAACTCCTATCTCTCTTGTATTGCAACTAAAAGAATTGAACAACACATTTAATTTACCATTTAAGAGAAATGAACATTTTAAAGTGAATCAAACGTATCTTTGGCACTTTGCATAGGTTATATAAATCTAAAAAGGATAAATAGACTAGTTTAAGATGGACCCTTGAGTTCATTAGAAGTGAATGCACTTTCGGTTTGTAAATCATGCTTGGAGGAAATAATAACCAAGAGGCCATTTTCGGCTGAAGGCTATAGAGCTAAAGAACCGTTAGAACTAGTTTACTCTGATGTATATGAACCTATGACTATCCGGGTTAGAGGAGATTTTGAATATTTTATCACTTTTATTGACGATTACTCAAGGTATGGGTACATTTATTTGATGCACTGTAAGTCTAAATCTTTTGAGAAATTTAAAGAATTTAAGACAGAAGCAGAGAAGCGTTTAGGAACATGTATCAAGATATTACAGTCTGACCGTGGTGGTGAATACCTCTTTGGTGAGTTTAAGGACTATTTATCAGTAGAAGAAATTACATTTCAGTTGACTGCACTAGACACTCTACACTAGAATGGTGTAGCAGAAAGAATGAATAGGATTCACATGAAAATGGTAAGATCAATGATAAGTTATTCAGAGTTACCTAATTTGTTTTAGGGATTTGCATTAGAGACAACGGTTTATATTTTGAACTTGGTACTTTCTAATTTTGTACCTTCTACTCCCATAGCACCCAGTTTGAGACATATTTGAATTTGGGGTTGTCTAATACACGTGTTGAAAGGGAACACAGATAAATTGGAACCAAGGATAGAAGTCTATTTTTTTGTTGGATATCCCAGGGGAAAAATGTGATTTATTTATAATCATAAAGATCAGAAGGTCATTATTAGTACTAATGCTCGATTCTTAGAAGAGAATTATGTAATGGACCACAAGTAGAAATGTTTTAGAGGAACATAGATGAAATATCCGTGGTACAGGATAAGCGCCACGAGAAAGTCATTGATATCCCATTGCTTCATCGTAGTGGGAGGATTATCAGAACACATGCAGATCCTAAACTAGATCAAGGTGCTACCATTGACATACTGATGTCACAACTAGAGCAGCATGTGGATGATGGTGCATAGGGTTCAAAATCAACACAACGTGTCACTACTTGTCACACTCTGCTCCCGCATGGAAGGTTGCGACGGTTGTCACTACTTGTACCAAGTTAGGTGCGACGGTTGGGTGCTTGGTTGTGTGTGTGGTGCTAGTGCATCATGGGTTGTGGGGTGCGTTCTGGCCTGTTATCCTTTTTTGTATGTGATTTTAGTGAGAACCGTGTTGTGGTGGGTTCAAGGTTGGCCCTTGGTAGGTTGTTTTCTAGAAGCTTGTCTGTGGTGTCGGGCTTAAGGCATGTGATGTTGTATTGGGTTATGTGGCTTCCTTATGTGGAATGTCGGGAGCATATGTGTTTCTATGTATATAGAACTATGCTTAGCTTTATTCATACATGTTTCTATGTATATAGAACTATGCTTAGCTTTATTCATACCTGTTGTTGGATGGATAGGTGATTTATGTAATCATGATGTATCTAAACTCTGATTCATATATGCATGTATTGCATGGGTCACACGTGGTGCGTGGTTTATGTATGTTGCATGGGTTGCATGTACAATTATGTGGTTGAGTTACATGGAATTTGATGTCGGTTAGTGCAATGTGAATCGGGCGTGTTGCTGTGACGTGGTTTATGCATTTAATTCCTGATTAGGTTATGCATAGACATATGAACTGTTGATGGGGTAGCGGTCCTTCGGTGAAAGCCCTAGAAGACATGTTATGCATTTAATTCCTGATTAGGTTATGCATAGACGTATAAATTGTTAGATGGGAATGGGATCCTTCGGTGAAAGCCCGTGAAGAACTATATTAGATGGGGCAGTGATCCTTCGGTGCAAGCCCAAGAAGACACATGTATTAGATGGGGCGGTGGTCCTTCGGTGTAACCCTAAGAAGACTCACGTGGTTGATGGGGCGGTGGTCCTTCGGTGAAAGCCCGAGAAGACATCTGTGTGGTATAGGTTCGCTACGGTCCTTCGGGTTGATCCCGTAAATGTGGTTGGAAAGCTCTGTCCGTCGGTTGTGGAAATTCGTAAATGAGCCGGTGGCCCTGTGAGTGGCTCGTGTTGTGACTCCGTATAGAACTTGCCATTACCAGGCAGACTTATATGGTGGCTAAGGTAATGGGTAGGGGTTTATAGTTGTTACTTTTATCTGTGTTTTTACTGCTTTTCCTTAACTATGGCATGATATCTGCTAGGATAATATGTATGGTTTCAAGGATGAAAATTGTGTGGTTTTCAGGATGGAAAATCGGTGGTCTTTGAGAAAAACCCTTTTTGGCTTTGTGGTCGAGTTAGCTCCCACCATTGATTGCATGATTTATTTCCAGTTGTATAGAACTATGGTTGGGCTTAAGAGTCGGTTTATATATATCTGTTGTTGTTGGGGGCTTGTGCGAGTCGTGTTTCCAACTATTTTATAGCTTGAAAGAAAGTCAAACATTACACCTCGTTCTCCTAGCATGATTTGCTTATATTAGATGCTTGTCTAGTTTCTGATGAGCTTTAGCTCATGGTGTGGGATTTGATTTTCTTCAGGTACTGGTCACGCAGGTTGATCTGGAGGTGCCGGAGGGGCAAAAGAGCTGTAGTATTGAACATGTATGCTTTAAACATGTTTTCTAGCGTTAGGGCCGTGTAATGTATGCCATTTGGCGATTATATACAATGCATGTATGATTTAAATTGAGAGTGTATTCTCGAATTGGGTATTATGTTTGGGTGTTTGTGATATTTCACGTGACCTAGAGTTTAGGGCGTGACAGCTTGGTATCAGAACTCTGGGTTCAAATACCTATGAGCCGTGAAAAGAGGGTGTATCCCGTGTAAGGTTGATTGCATGTGCCTGGTTGAATGTGTTTAAACGCTTTGATAACATGATGTGTCTGCATGTTAGTTATGTGAACGATGTGTATATGTGAGCATATGGGTTGAACCTTGGGATTGATTAGTCCTGCCTTTGGGCGTTTGGATTAACAAACTTGGGAGCCAAGTTAGAAATGCGTTTAGCAAATGTGATTTTTAGCAGAGAATCTGAGTTGGTTATCTAAATTAACGGGTCATTCTTATCGGTTCTCCTCGGTATGTGGGTTTTATCCTCGGTATGTGGAATTTTGTTTAGCATGAACCTACGTGGCTATGTGTTAGCATGTTTATATGCTTAATGTTCATGTTCATGCTGTGTGCTGCATCTGATACGACGTCTTTTTGAGATAGACGCGATGTCCACACGGGGAGGCCGTGGCCGTGGTTCTGGCCGAAGGGAAGTTCCAGTCCTAGATATTAGGGATGCTAATGCACCCTAAAGACCAGTTGTCAGAGATTTGTCACGTGAGATGGTCAGTTCTATCCGGCAGCTGGCTGAGGCCTCTATGGGGAGAGAGAGTGTACTTGAGTCGAGGGCGACGGTCGCGATGCGCGAGTTCTGATGTCTGGACCCTCCTACCTTTTCTGGGGATCCCAACCCCACAGTTGCCACTGAGTGGCTGGAGCTGGTTACCAGGATTCTTGATTCGCTTCAGATTGAGGAAGATGACTTGAGAGTTATATGTGCTGCCTTCCAGCTTAGAGGGAGTGCTCATATGTGGTGGAAGTTCGCCAAGACTACAGTAGCAGGCACTTGGGATGCATTCACGAAGGTATTTTGGAGAAATACTTTCCAGCGATACTGAGGGATCGCTACAGAGAGGACTTCTTGTTTCTGACGCAGGGGACGATGACAGTGATCGAGTATGAGGCTGAGTTCACCAGCTTATCTTGGTTTGCACAGGAGATCATACCTATAGATGAGTTCCGTGCGAAGCGGTTCAAGAGACGTTTGAGGCCTGCTATCAGGGACAGAGTAGCAGGATTTAAGATGCAGGTCTTTACAGAGTTGGTGGAGACCGCCATGAAGGTGGAAGACACTCTGAATGAGATGCGCAGGGATAGAGACACCAGGAGTCAGCAGGACAGGGGACGTACACAGCCTCAGGGACGCGCTGATAAGCATTAGCGGACGTCTGGTCCGAGTTCGTATCTAGTGGAGTCATATCAGCCATAGTCTTTTGCATCCTCACCTCCCATAGTCTCAACGTGAAGACCAGAGCAGCATGAGTTTTGTTGGTTCTGATGCAGACAGCCCGGACATCGTGCAGTGGATTGCCCTCAATAGAGGAAGTCCCAGGGTTCAGTATCGGTTTAGTCACCAGAGAGGGAGTCACAGATTTGTTATGGATGTGGCCAACCTGTACATATTCGTAGAGATTATCCTCAGAGAGAGAGTGCACCGAGTATAGCGGGCACACCAGAGGGTTCTTGTGTGCATGACCGACAGCAGCATTCGACAGTTCAGACTTCCCGGATGTCTGGTAGGGGTACGTTAGTTCAGTTAGCACGACATCCGAAAATGCTGAGTCATGGTGGACAGGGCAGAGCGACATTGCCCCGAGTGTATTCACTTGTAGCTCTTGGTTCATTTAGGGCACCGGTTGTGCCAGATGATGTAGATATGCCTTTAGTGAGTAGAGGTATTTTTTGAGTGTGCAGTCTTTGGGCCAATTTTTTCTTGCATCTGTTGGGGTGTTGGTGATGGTTTCTGCGAGTGGTTTGCAGTGCTGAGGCGGTGGCTGGTGATTATGTGAGGTTGGGTGAGTTGTAGATCCCATGTTTTTGAGATAGTTAGCCATTGCTTAGGATGCCTAACCTTTTTTAATATATCCTAGGAATGGTTTGGCTAACCATCTCGTATGCCGTGTCAATTGTGATCGACAGTATGTTTTCTTTTGGCCTTATGTTGAATTTCGAGGATGAAATTCCTTCAAGGGGGGTAGAGTTGTGAGACCCTGACCTGTTCCCTTTTTCAGCGTTTTTCGACGCATTTTTCATGTTTTGGTCATGGCATGTTTTTACTGCTTTAGATGCATGATCGGGCTTAGATATGCATGCATGGTAGGTTCCCGGGGCCGTGGGCCGTTGTGGTGCGAATTTCACAAAATTTCAAAAAAAAAGATATTTTGGTGATCTATAAATATCTGGAGTTAGATATTTTCAAAAGATATTTTTTAAAACTTAACTCCTAAGTTTCCCATATTCTCTCTGCCTTCTATTTAAGTTTTCGGGGCCCGGGGCATGGTTTTCAATGATCCAACAGCAGATCCTTGCTTTTGGCATCGTGGGCTACGCAACCGTCCGATCAAATTTTGATTTTGGAGAAGCTCAATTTTGCATGTGGATCGAGATGTCGAGTTTTAAACTCACCGATGCAGGATTCTAGACCTGTATGTTGTATAAGGGTGCTATGGGTAATTGGGAGTCTTTTTACCTGTTAGATCTTAGTAGATCTGATTTTCTGTAAAGTTGGGTTTTGTGGTTAAAAATCAGGTTTTCGTTGGTTTTAGTGGACGAAATCGGGTATCGGGAGTTTCTTTTGAGGTCTCGGTGTTAGGCCTAGGCATGTGGATGTTTGAGGATGTTGGATTGGAGTTTGGAGGCTTCGATTCGGGGTTTAGATGTAAAAACCCATAGCTTGGAATCAAGTTCCGCCGAGGTTTGATCGACTAAACCATGGGGTTCAGTGGACTGAAGCTTGGATCTTGGGTTCGGTCGACCGAACCTATGGGTTCAGTCGACTGAACCGTGGCTGTTTTGCTTTTTTCTTTTCTAGTGAGCTTTCCAGTCGACTGGGAGCTTGGGTCCAGTCGACTGAGGTGCTGGGTTGAGCTTTTTTGGTGGTTTTGGTTGGGCCTTGAAGTTTGGTTAGCCGTGTGGTGGCTTCGGGGATCGTATCATGGTATCGGGTGTTCGTTTAGGTGTCGTCCTTAGGTGAAATGCATGGTTAGAGATGGTTTGTTGGTGCACGGTCATGTGCTAGGCATTGTACCTAGTTAGGTGCGATGGCTGGGTGCTTGGTTGTGTGTGTGGTGCTAGTGCATCGTGGGTTATGGGGCGCGTTCTAGCCCGTTATCCTTTTTATGGATGTGGTTTTAGTGAGAACCGTGTTGCGGTAGGTTCGAGGTTGGCCCTTGGTAGTTCATTTTCTAGAAGCCTGTCTGTGGTGTCGGGCTTGAGGCATGTGATGTCGGGTTGGGTTATGTGGCTTCCTTATGTGGAATGTTGTGGGCATATGTGTTTCTATGTATATAGAACTATGCTTAGCTTTATTCATAGCTGTTGTTGGATGAATAGGTGATTTATGTAATCATGATGTATCTAAACTCTGATTCATATATGCATGTATTGCATGGGTCGCAGGTGGTGCGTGGTTTATGTATGTTGCATGGGTTGCATGTACGATTATGTGGGTGAGTTGCATGGCATTTCATGTCAGTTAGTGCAATGTGAATCGCGTGTGTTGCATGTGATGTGGTTTATGCATTTAATTCCTAATTAGGTTATGCATAGACATATGAACTGTTAGATGGGGCAGTGGTCCTGCAATGAAAGCCCGAGAAGACATGTTATGCATTTAATTCCTGATTAGGTTATGCATAGACGTATGAATTGTTAGATGAGATTGGGATCCTTCGGTGAAAGCCCGAGAAGCACTATATTAGATGGGCCGGTGGTCCTTCGGTGCAAGCCCGAGAAGACACATATATTAGATGGGGTGGTGGTCCTTCGGTGCAAGCCCGAGAAGACACATGTGGTAGATGGGGCGGTGGTCCTTCGGTGAAAGCCCGAGAAGACACCTGTGTGGTATAGGTTCGCTACGTTCCTTTGGGTTGATCCCGTAAACATGGTTTGGAAGCTCTTTTCGTCGGTTGTGGAAATTCGTAAATGAGCCGGTGGCCCCGTGAGTGGCTCGTGTTGTGACTCCGTATAGAACTTGCCATTACCAGGCAGACCATATGTGGTGGCTAGGGTAATGGGAAGGGGTTTATAGTTGTTACTTTTATCTGTGTTTTTACTGCTTTCCCTTAACTATGGTATGATATCTACTAGGATAATATGTATGGTTTTAAGGATGGAAATTGTGTGGTTTTTAGGATAGAAAATCGATGGTTTCTGAGAAAAACCCTTTTTGGCTTTGTGGTCGAGTTAGCTCCCACCATTGATTGCATGATTTATTTCCAGTTGTATAGAACTGTGGTTGGGATTAAGAGTCGGTTTATATATATAAATTGTGTTGTGTATATATATCTGTTGTTGCTAGGAGCTTGTACGAGTCGTGTTTCCAACTGTTTTATGGCTTGAAAGAGAGTCAAACATTACACCTCGTTTTCCTAGCATGATTTACTTATATTGCATGCTTGTCTAGTTTTTGCTGAGCTTTAGCTCACGGTGTGGGATTTAATTTTCTTTAGGTACCGGTTACGCAAGTTGATCTGGAGGTGCCGAATGGGCGAAAGAGCTGTAGTCTTCCTTTTGCTAGTTTTGAACATTATGCTTTAACATGTTTTTCAGCGTTGGGACCGTGTAATGTAAGCCATTTGGCGATTATATACAATGCATGCATGGTTTAAATTGAGAGTGTATTCTCAAATTGAGTATTATGTTTGGGTGTTTGTGATATTTCACATGACCCAAAATTTGGGGCGTGACAGGTATGCTGCCCACTTTTCCTAGAAATCTAGATTGAATTAGTCTCTTGAGGGTTAGAACTATTTTTCTTATCGGAGTGCTGTCCGTTTAGATAAACCTTCCATCTAGAATGTGGGTTAATCTTCTCCTTAGCCGTTATCCCGGGTCATCCTATTGTTATGCTGCCAGCATGAGCCCGATTGGGGCATTGTTTCAGTCTCCATGTTTATCTGCTCATGATTCGCTATTTTGGGGTATCCGAGGTATTTGCTAATCTGTTGTTAGAAGGTTTACTCAGGAAGTGTCTGATATTGGTTATTATCAGACACTGTCTGCTCATGATTCGCTATTATAGGTTCTCTGTGGGTTTACCATTGGGCCAAAAAAAGTACAGTCAACACATGTCTGGAAAAGATATGCAATAGGTAGACTCTGTAGGGTATCCGAACAGTCAACTGAAATGGTAGAGGATGAGGTGAACATAATAGCTCTTATGAGGGTTATTACTGAAATACAGAGGGTCGTGGAGCAGCAAACTCAGGCTTAGAGTCAGTGCCAGGCATAGATTCGGGTAATTCAAGCCCATTTGCCAATACTGAATGAGCAGCATGATGACCCAAATGGTAATGGAGAAGACTTTTGGGATGACAATTAGATCCTCGATGGACCACAAGTTGTTCCACCACCACCACAGGTCCTTCGTCAGGTGATAGTTGAGGAAGAAAACACAGCTCAGACCAAAGAATCTGCATTGGTTGAGAAGATTGGCCGGATGGAAAAGGTTCTTAGAAAGGCCAAAGGAATCGAAGAGTATATGCTAGATGTGGAAAGACTATGTTTGTTCCCAGACGTTAAGTTACCGAAAAAGTTCAAAATACCGAATATGGAGAAGTTTGACGAAACCCGAGATCCCCGAATTCATCTTTGAATGTATGTTGGTACCTTGTCACCAATGAAAATTGACGACCAGTTGAAGGCCCAGCTCTTTCACCGATCTATTTCTGGGGTCGCCTAGAAATGGTTCCTTTCCCTCGATGTAGCAAAGACTAGAACTTGGGAGGACATAGCTACAACATTTGTCAGTCAGTACAGCTACATTGTCCAGCTAGATGTCACCACCAGAGAGCTCGAAACAACTCGATAGGAGACCCGAGAGTCTTTTGTTGATTTCCTAACCTGATGGAGGGGTAAAGCTGCTAAAATAACGAACCGACCCTCTGAGAAAGAGCAAGTGAAGGTAATAGTGAAGAACCTGCAGTCCCCATTGAATTGTTATTTGATCACGCAGCCACTCTCCACATTCGATCAGTTGTTTGATGCCGGAGTTCAGATAAAAGATGTAATCCAGTCTAGAGATATTGAAAAAGTCGAGCCTAACCAGAATCCCAGGAGGACCTTCCCCACAAATAACCAAAATTAGTCTGCTGCCACCAACCTCGTGTCTCGTCCAAACGAGGTGAACCTGCTGAACCCATCTTCTTTCGCTTAACCATCCAACAATACCCATCAGTCAAACAACAGTCAATAGCAAAAGAGGCCAAAGAGGGTGTTCACTCCCTTCAACATTTCATTGTCCACCGCCCTGAGTCGACTCGTCGAGAAAGAGCTTATCAAGCCATTAGACCCCATGCCTGTACCTGATCCCCTACCGCCAAGATTTAATGCTTCTCAATACTGCACCTTCCACCAAGGTCACTGGAACTTGACTAATAGATGTATGAGGCTACGTCATGAGATCTAGAATCTCATTGACAACAAGGTGATCCCGCTACCATCTGCTACTCTAAAATCGAGCGTAACGACTAACCCCTTGTCGAATCATGCCAGGCAAGCTGGGGTAAATTACATGTCTCTGGGGGAATTAGAGGACCCAAGTCAGCACATCTGTTCATCATACCTACCACGTCCTCATGTTTTAGTAATTGAGGATCAGACAACATGCTCATTTATCGTGGTTAGAGGCAGTCGAGTCAGGATGGAGGAATGGAATGATGGTGCACAAGAGTGGTATCAGACAGCATTCCCAATTATTCAACTGGAAGAAGTGGAGCACAACGAAGAAGATGATTAGCCTTTGGATTACCCAGCCCAATCATATGGGTTTTGTCACGTGCTCGATGGCATTAGCCTTCCCTAGCTTTTTGAGGAAGAGGTATATGTGAATGAAATGCAATCCCATTGACTAGTAAGAGTTGTGTTGAAGTCTGACAGAGTAGAGTGGACCAATTTTTGGGCCGCTCGGGAACAACATGTGGACTTTATCGAAGAGGATATATGGAAAGAAATTGATAATACACGGGCCATCAAAGACGATGAGGAGAGAAGAGAAAGAATGGCAATCACGGATTTAGGCAATTTGTGGGCATTCGAAAGCCCTCAACTTGTGAACGAGATGCGACAGATTAGTGATAGAATAACATGATTCTGGGATCTCGAGGAGGGGATAGAACATCTGACCAGAAGTGGATGACATTTCAAGCTAGCCCAGCTGGAAAAGGGGCAACCAAGTGGAAAAGGGAAGAAAAAAGAACATGAAGAAGAAGATGATGCGGTACTGAAGCAGTTAAAGAAGACACAAGCAAACATCAGCATTTGGGGGCTACTGATGGCCTCGCATAAATACAGACAAGCTGTGCTAAAGGTTTTGAATAAAGCCAGCATTTCAATAGATGCTACCCTGGAACAACTGATTGGACTTATTCTGCTGGTAGTAGAACCAAAAGTCATTTCTTTTTTCGATAAAGATCTGCCAGCCGAGGGAAGGAATCACAACAAATCACTGCACATTACTGTTAAGTGCCTGGACAAATGGGTCCCTATGACTCTTATTGACAACGGGTCTGCATTAAATGTATGTCCGCTTAGAACTGCACTCTATTTAGAACTAAAGATGGGGCACTTCACACCGAGCAATCAAGGAGTCTGGGCTTATGAC
Source organism: Heliamphora exappendiculata (assembly GCA_034768845.1). Lineage (NCBI taxonomy): Eukaryota > Viridiplantae > Streptophyta > Magnoliopsida > Ericales > Sarraceniaceae > Heliamphora > Heliamphora exappendiculata. Next base: position 14,723 of record JAOTRH010077377.1, read on the forward strand.
AACATAAGAAGGGACTTACTAGGACTGGTGTCATTTGCGATATCAGTAGGGCCCTTGGAAACGTCGGCCGAGTTCTATGTACTAGATGTACCGACGTTTTTTAACTTGTTGTTGGGCAAACCCTGGTTGCATGACCCAAGTGTCCAGGTGTAGACACCCCAATTTGACCCCGCCTAATCTTAGGTGAATTCGATAATGAAAACAGATAGATTAGAGATTCTGTACGATCCTCGGGAAGTGATCCAAGCTCGATATTTGAACTCGAAACCTTCGAACCAATGAAATTTTATCGAACCATCGAAACTTGTTGCCCAAGTAAGGCGACCGCCAACTCTCTTCATGGCGCCCGCCATAGAATTTTGTAGAAACCTTAGTCAAAAGCGGTGACCGCCAACATGCATCCTGGCGACCGCCAACTCCCATTGTGGCGATCACCATAGAACTTTGTGGAAACTTCCAAAAACATGGCGACCGCCAACTTGCATCCTTGCGACCGCCAACTCTAAATGGCCTGACGTGTCTCAACACGTGGCAGCACTTCATTTGTTGAAGAATTCTATAAATATCGTACCTCAGCGTACGTTTTTAGTATAAATTTTGAGGGAGAGAGGCTCTGTCGATACATCGAGCGATCCCATGCCCCGACACCGAAGTAATGCCAAAATACCGAGTCCCCAACCTCCAATACTTACATTGAAGCCTACATTGCTTGGATCACCACTCAAGGAATGGCACGCAGAGGCACATTCCACAACTTGAGGATTCTCCGACAATCTAAGTACCCCGTTTAGATTTCCGATCTTTCTAAACTCTACTTTCTCTCTTTTGGAGTGATCGGGTTAATTGTCAATTTAAATTTGCACATTTTCTTTAGTTAACATTGTTTATTGCTTAATTTATTTCGTTGAATTTAGTCTTTTAAATTAATTTCTTAATTCACACCCCACACTAAACACATTATCTTTTTATTCATTTATTTATTTACTTATTAAATGGTGCTAACATATTTTGGCAATTACAACTTAATAATGTTATTAATTGTTGTAATAATGCACCTACATTTATGTGAATGTAGTAATTAATACTATATTTCACATTTAAGCTAAATAGTTATTTTTAATTTTTTTTACCTTTCTAGCATTAGTTTAATTGTCTTTACTAGTATTCATTTTTTATTCTTTTTTTTTTATATATATAATGTTAATGTCATTTCATTTATTAGCATTAGTTTAATTTTTTAGTATTTATTTTATTTTATTTAGTTGTTCTAATTTACTCTTAATAGTAGTTTAGTTCATTTTCTTTTCTTGTAACATTAGTGCTCCATTTTATTTTTAGTAATCATTTTTGTTTTTAATATTAGCTTAATATTCCTTCATTTGTTTTTATTTTTCTTTTTATTTTTTTTCGTTTCTAGTAGTGTAATTTTTTTAGCATCTTATTTGCTTTCCTATAAATGTAGTTTTATTTTATTTTATTTTTCTTTTCTCTTAAATGCTAATTTATTTTTCTCTTTATTAGTGTAAGGCTCCTTCTTCATTTTCTTTTTCTAGCTTTATTTTCTTATAACTTTATTTTATCTTTCTTTTTCTTTCATTTTCATTAACCATAAAAAATTTCATAAAAAGTATTTTAATTTAATTCTCATTCTTTGAATGTAATTTTCTTCCTTTTTGTTTTCTTTTCACTTTTTTTTTTCATCAATTTTTAAATTTAAATAGTTAGTTTTCTTTCTCATTAGTTCAATAAGCATTTTCTAGTTTCCTTATTCTTAGTATAAATTTTTTTCTTATTTTTTTTAAATCTTTTAATTCTCTTTTATTAAAACACACTTATTTTTGATAGTAGACTTTCTTCCTTTTAAAACATAGAATTCTTGTGCATCTTTTATTACTTATCATGTTCTTATTTTTCTTTCTAAATAAATGTTATGTATGTTTTGATAATTTTCTTTAAATGCATATTTAGAGTAGTTTAATTTATTTTGTAATAAATCATGTCTAGGTTATTTTAGCATATTTAACCTATTCGTTTAAACTATGCTAGTTTAATTTATTTTTTGTAAAATCGCATGCGGATGTGTTCCATGTATCCTTTAGATAGAAATTGCATGTCATAGGATTTAGGAATTAATCCATTTATTTGTCCTAATTTGGAGTGCTATGTACCTATGTTATATATTTTTTATATTTAATTTTGAGTATTCTCTCTTTGCCTCCATTTTCTTTAGTTGCACGCATTTGAGAAATTCTATCAAAGAACCAATTATGATTACTAGAGGCCAACCCTTATGGTTGGATGAATGAGGTGCCTAATACCTTCTCCGATTCGTACCTTAGTCCCAGAACCCTTTTTCTCTGGTTAACATTTTAAAGATCAGTGGCTATTTTTGTTTTTCTTACTTTTTCTCAAAAACTAAGTGGCAACTCTATTTTTGACAAAAAAGAGTTTTCAAAATTTAATTTTCAAGGTGTTAAAATATTTTTTAAAATATCTTTTGAATTCTCTTATTTTTTACCCCTAAATCCCAACGCCACACCTGGCTGTACCATCTACTCTCCATCAGAAACTGAAACTGATAAGAAATGAGGCTATTCTGACTATTCACAGAGAGGACAACATTCATCTCCCGAGAGGAGGAGAGGGCACAACTCTGTTGGAAGTTCAGCATAGTTAAGATGATGTATTGCTCACTGGTTTCCAATTTAACGAAGCACAGGCTGTTCAGATGCTAATGAATGAAGAAGAAAGGCATATCAACCAGCGGGCAGTAACGTTGATGAGGAAAATGTTCTTTTTTCCTGGTATGAGATTAGGACGTAAGTTGTAGGGAATCCCAGAACCCATTCAGCTATCGTCGACTTCGCATTGTTTTGGTCTTGGGTATGAGCCAATGAAAGAAGATCTGGAAGGGCCTAAGAGGGGATGAAAGGCCAATTATACTGGAACGCTCAATGGGTACTTCGTTAAGGAAGGGGAAGATTTTCCATACTGCGGCTTCCCATAGCCATGGATCGACAAGGAAACCAATCAAAAGATGCCAGGGTTGGAGATCTTTTAGACCATCAATTATCTAAAGAGGAAGAGATAGTGAAATGGGAAGAGAAGGAGAAGAAGGTTCAAGAGGAAGATTGGGCTGACAGATTAGATGGCAACAACTTGGAATACTTTTTAATGAGAAGATGCCCCAGCTGCAGGTGAATGATGAAGACTGCTTAATGATGGGTTTCAGCACACCAACAGACTACACTAAGCTCATCGTCGATGCAGCTGCGAAGAAAGTGAAGAATTGGACCATCGAGTCTTGTAATATGCAGGTTGTCTATCCTGAATCCAAGTTTGAGTCGAAGTCTGTAGTCGAGGGCACGCCTATTGATGCTCTTCTCCCCGCTTTTATTGTCGAGTTTGTAATTCTTTTAGCTTTTAATGAAATGAATGAAATTTCTGGTTACTCTGCTTTGTTTGATTTATTTTATATGCTTCTTGACAATTTTGAATTCAATGGGAATATTCCTGAAGAAATAAAATTTTTAATAAAAAGAGAAGAAAAAATGCGTGCCCAACGTATAATTGAAGAAACTTTGTCAGTAAATTTGGGTATTGAAAATAATCTGTAAAATATTCAAATTGGTTCTTTTTTATCCTTAGTTGAACAAAAATAATTAATAACTTTATTAAAAGAATTCAAAGATGTATTCGCATGGTCTTACAAGGATATGCTCAGAATTGATCCTGATATTGTCCAACACCGTATTCCTCTATACCCCAATGCTAAACCGGTTAAACAAAAGTTAAGACGAATCTGGCCAGAATGGGCTCTAAAGATCAAAGAAGAAATTTCTAAACAGGTTAACGCTGGACTCCTCATGGTAACTGAGTATCCAAAATAGGTAGCCAACATCGTGCCGATTTTAAAGAAGGACTGACGTATCTGAGTCTACGTGAATTTTTAAGACCTCAACAAGGCTAGCCCGAAAGACAATTTTCTACTACCACACATCGATGTTTTAGTAGACAGTACAGCGGGGCACGCCTTGCTGTCATTCATGGATGGCTTCTCCAAGTACAACCAGATTCTCATGAATCCCGAGGATAGAAAAAATGACATTCACCACGCCTTGGGGCACCTATTGTTGTCGTGTAATGCCGTTTAGCTTAAAGAATGTAGGGCAACCTTTCAAAGGGCTACCACAACTTTGTTGCATGGCATGATACACAAGGAGATCGACGTGTATGTGGATGATATGATAGCCAAATTCAAAGATCGGGATGGTCACATCATAGCACTGCAAAAGTTCTTTGAAAGGATTCAAAAGTACAAGATGCGACTCAACCCGCAAAAGTGTGCCTTTGGAGTTACTACCAGAAAAATGCTCAGGTTTATGATCATGCAATGAGGCATTAAAGTTGATCCTTCAAAGATTAAAGCAATCTTAGAAATGCCTCCTCCAATGATTGAACGAGAAGTCAGGGACTTTCTGGGAAATATACAGTTTATCAGTTAATTCATCGCAAAACTGACAACTACCTATGAGCCATTCTTTCATTTGCTGAAGAAAGGAGTTAAGTTTGAATGTGATCAGAAATGCCAAGACGCCTTTGATGCCATACGATAGTATATGCAAAATCTACTTGTTCTAGTTCCTCCCGAACCTAATAAGCCACTGATATTCTATTTGTTAGTGACTGGCTCAGCTATGGGATGTATACTAGCGCAAGAGGGAAAAACTAGAATAAAAAAGACTGTCTACTACTTAAGCAAGAAGATGACGGGATCAGAGATACGATACACACCACTGGAAAAGGCATGTTGGGCTTTGGTCTGGGCTTCCTAAAAACTAAGACATTACATTGAAGTACGATACACACCATTGTATGATACACATTACTGGGCTTTGGTATGGGTTTCCTGAGATACGATACACACCACTGGAAAGTCTATTTGTTAGTGCTGACTTTTCACAGTGAACATCATCTCCCAGATGGACCCATTGAAGTACCTATTTGAAAAGTCAGCACTAACAAGAAGACTAGCTCGATGGTTGCTGCTATTATCAGAGTTTGATCTCCAACATGTCACCCAAAAATCAGTCAAGGGCAGAGCAGTGGCAGAATTCCTGGCCGATCAACCAGTTGAAGGAGGTGAAGACACAGAGTTCCAATTTCTTGATGAACAGCTGATGAAAGTCGGGGATGACAAGTGAACTCTATATTTTGATGGCGCATCCAATCAATATGGCTATAGAATAGGAATCCTTCTTGTCACTCCTGATGAATCACACTTCCCTTTGTCTTTGAAGCTTAATTTTGAAGTTACCAACAATCAGGCTGAGTATAAAGCATGTTTAGCTAGATTGGAGGCAGCCTAGGAACTAGGGCTAAGAAAGCTGGAAGTCATTGGAGATTCAGCACTGGTGGTTTCGTAAGCAAGAGGAGAATGGAAGGTTAGGGACCTAACCTTGATTCTCTATCAACAAGAGCTAGAGAAACTGATACCCTATTTCAAATTAATGATCTTTACCCATGTGCCAAGACTGAAGAACAAGTTCACTGACGTACTGGCTACCCTAGCATCCATGGTTGACATACCATCCAGGGTCAGGATGAGGCCTTTGATAATTAAACAAAATAGAAAGCCATCATACGAGACGACGATTGCAATCGAGGAAGGCATTGACGACCTTCCATGGTACTTTGACATTCAGAACTTCGTAGAAAAAGGAGAATACCCCAAGTTTGTCAGCAAAAAGGAAAAAAGGGCTATACGACGATTATCAGCACAATTTGTCATTTGTGGGGGAAAATATACAAACGAGGACGTTTTGGGGTCAACAAGCTGTGTGTAAGTGTTGAAGAAGGCTAAGAATGGATGAAAGAAATCCACGCGGGAGTTTGTGGACCACACATGAGTGAAAATATGTTAGCCAAGAAGATCCTGCGAGAAGGATACTTTTGGATGACAATGGAGACAGACTACATACAGTTCGTGCAAAGGTGCCACAAATGTCAGATTCATGCAAATCTCATGCACGTCCCCCCGTCTCAACTATATAACCTGACGTCACCATAGTCGTTCTTAGTATGGGGCATCGATGTGATCAGTAAAGTGACATCGAAGGTGTCAAATGGGCACGAGTTCATCTTAGTGGCCATTAACTACTTTACCAAGTGGGTGGAAGCAGCCTCCTACTCAGTGTTAAAAGCCTATCATGTTGTTAAGTTCATCAAGCAAAACATCATTTGTCGATACGGAGTCCTACATGAAGTCATCTTGGATAATGGCTCACATTTTCAAGGAGAAGTCTTAGATCTTTTCAAGGAATACCGGAGAGTGGCTCACAAATTCTCACCATATCGGCCACAAACTAATGGAGTAGTCGAAACAGCAAACAAGAACATCAAGAAAATCCTACAAAAGACGATCAACTCACATAAGGATTGGCCGAAACATCTACTATTTGTACTTTGGGGATACAAAACGTCAATAAGAACTTCGACGGGAGCTACGCTAAACTCTTTAATATACGGAATGAAAGCTGTACTTTCCATTAAAGTGGAAATCCCTTCATTAAGAGTAGTGGCCGAGGCCAGTATTTCAAAGGTAGAATGGCAGAGGAACCAAATGGAGGAGTTGCTTTTGTTTGACAAAAGAAGACTACAGGCTCTGTTTCATGTACAAGGATAGTAGAGGAGGATAGCTCGAGCATTCAATAAGAAAATCAAGACCCGGGACCTTAGAGAAGGAGATTTGGTTTTTAAGGAAATCAGAGCTCCCATCTTTGAATCGAGAGGCAAGTTCAAGCCGAACTAGTCCGAACCGTTCTCATTTAATCATCATGACCGGTGGTGTAATTATTATTATGGATTTGGATGACAATATATTCTCCACTCCAGTTAACCTCGATCTGCTCCGAAAGTATTATCCTTGATGTAAAAATAAAAGTAAAATAAAAGCTCGTTGAGTTAAAAATCAAAAAGGCAACTGAGGCAAAAGTTAGAGCAGCCCGCAAGGCCGAAAACCCTAAGGGATGACCTTGGCAAAAGTTAGGGTATCAAAAAAGGAGAGTGCTAATACTCAAATGTAAACTAAGCCCGAACTACGTTATGGTCTGATTCCATCTTTTTGGGATACGCAGGAAGCTTCTTTTAAGAAGTCCGGCCACATTCTTTTCTTTTAACCACCTTTGAATCCAAGTAAGACTAATGCAAATTTGTTATTGGATTTCGATAATAAAGTCTTAAGAAAAGAAAACTTTGGATAAATTTAAACCATCTTAAATATAAAGTGGGAGTTTTTCATTACTTTGATCAAAGTTATAAAGTTTTTGAAATTAAAAGGGAGGGCACGCAAGTCCCAAACTCTACAAAATAAAAAAAAAGTTGTGAGATTTTTCAAAACAAAGCAGAAGTTCTCAAGTATTTCTCCTTTTCGCCGCTTGTTTCCCTTCTTCCTTGTCCTTTTTCTCCCTATCCCGCAGCAGCCATGTTTTGTACTAAGTAGAAAACTCAGGACATTGTAGCTCCTGTATTTTCATACGTGAACAAGAAGGCCAGGCATCCTGATACAGTGTTAGAAATGGAGCCCATAGCGCAGATGAAAATAGACGGCCTCGAATACTGGAAAAGATGATCTAACTGCAATCGAACTGTCGCATGATCTGATGAGGGTAATAGAAAGTAGTCTAGCGCAGACAAATCAATAGAACACCAGGGTGATCCATGGTAGTCGAGTCATGGCAGGGATCCGCCACCAGGGGCACTACCAAGTGATATCAGGGCCGGTCATAAAGGAAAGGTACTACTGCCAGGCTGCCTTAGTATTGCATATCTAATAGTAGGGGCGATAAAAGAAAGATGCAGCATTGTGTCTATCAGTGGGTGGTTTTTTTGCAAGATTTACCTTCTCAATCAGCCAGATCTACAACAAAAAGATAGATCAGTGAGAGTAGAGCATCGCAGTATAACACAAGTCTGATAAAAAGAAAGGTTTGAATCTACCTGAAGGAGCAAGTGGCTGCCAGCAAAAGTAGTAGTCTCACCACGATGGACAGAATCTAGACTCAGTAGCATCTCAGCTAGGACAAAGGTTACAAAGTCCTTTTCCATCCACATCTGACCAGCAATGTCAACCAGTGCATAGCTAACTTGCTCGTCGGTAGGGACAAGAAGATATTGGGCAAGAAGACAGAAGCAAAGAGCATAACGTCGCCGTAGTTGAAAACTGAGGTCACTGAGGTTACCGGTAGGATGGAATCTGTCAATGATCCAGGGTAAGTCAAGACAGTCTTCCTGTGTCAGAAGAGAGGCTTCCATCCTAAACAGGCCACAAAGATGTATCACTTGTTGGCGGGTCGAAAGAAAGAAAGTGGGAACCACAACAGAGCCTCGAGGGGCTAAATCCAAAATGGCAGCAAACTCCTCCATGGTGGGGCATAGCTCTTCAAGGCCGAACAGGAAGACGTGGGATTGCAGGTCCCACAGCTGAGCGGCTACTTTCAGCAAAAGCTCGTCAATCTTTATGGCTATAAGAGGAAATAAGGAGTTGATACCGAAAGCGGCAAAGTTCAAACGCTCAACATGAGTGAATGCCTCAATCCGTGAAGAAAGGGGATTAGCCATCTGGGTTTGAACAACAGAAGATGGGGCCTCTAGGGCTGTATTTATAAGGCAGGAAAGGGCAAAAAATCAAAATTTTGACAAAAGGTACGTTCAAAGTGGCAACCGCCACCTTGGAGTTGGCGCCCGCCAACTCTAAAAAGCATAGTACAGTGGCATCATCCTTTTGACCAGGCGACCGCCAAGTTGTAAATGGAAATTGCCATGTCAGTCTCCTTGGAATGGCGACCGCTATGTTTAAACATGGCAGGTGTGTATCAGTTTGCAGTATGAAAGATTTGTATAAATTTTGACATTGTGCATCCACAGCAGATTGAACAGCAAATAAAAGAAAGTCATACAAGCAAATAAACATGTAAAGTATGGCATAAAAATACATAGAATGTATTAAAAATGTAAACAGGGGCACCTGGGCCCAATAGAGTGAAAACAGGGGCACGCAGGCCCATAAATAGCTGGGGCACGCAAGCCCATCAAAACCAAAAAAGTATCTAAATGTGTCATGAAGATAAGTAAAACTAGGGAGGGGAACTCTCTCTCACTCTTATCTCGGGCGGACCTGGCGAACTGTCGTCCATGAAGAGTCTATCAAAATCGTTGCCTTCATCACTGCCAGAGGAGGAGGATACGACTCTGGATTGGCTCTGAGTGGATGAAACAGATCCCCAAGAAGGACGCGCTCAGGAAGAAGCACGGGACCCACGACCTCGCACCGAAATCGGGGCAGGAGCAGAAGGATAAGAAGGGGCCTATGGTGGAGGTACTGCACCAGTAGAAGCTACTGGTGCCTAAAAAAGAGAAGTAAGTATAAGAATAAAGTACAGAATATAATAACAAAGCACAGGAAGAGATACTCATTGGCAAAGGAACAAAGGGGACCCCAGCTACACGCAGAGCAGCGTCTTGCTGACGGATCAGAGTCTGCATGCCGCTCACCACCAGCATGAGACGATCCAGCCAAGCCTGATCCATCTGTCAAGAAATAATACAGAATTGAGCAGTCTACGAAAGAAGAAAGACAAAAAGTAAACAGCGAGAAGAAAACCAAACCTGAGCATGCTCTGGCCAGCACTCCAGAGCTGGAGGAACTGGGATGGGAATATCAAAAGGATACCTGACGATGAAGGATGATACGGTCCAGGGAACTTCAATAGCCCCAGCCCTAGCTGCTCTAGTAGCAGCAGCAGCTCCAGCAACAATAGCTCCAGCTCCCGTGGCAGCAGCAGCGTCAGCATTGGTAGCCTCCGGTGCTCGCCTCCTCATAACACCAGTCAGACCGGGTCCTAATGAACCCAGTAAATGGGCCCAGGCCCAAGCGGTGTAGTCTCCCTCTGCCACCAACAACTCAGTAGTAAGGGTCCCCACTAGCTCGAGGAGAAGATTGACCCGGCCCAAATGATCAATCCTGCGCCTACAGGTCGGAGGAATCACCGGGATCCAAAAGTGATCCAGGTAGAGGGATTGGCGAACCACTCACTCTCCTAGATAGTACTCCTAACCAAATGGACAATCCAGTAGGATTCGCCTAGATGTGATATCTCGGCTACGCATCAGGTATGCGCTAGCCCGATCCTTTACTCCCTGCCAGACATCGAGTGAACCTGTAGAGTACAGTGAATAGTATAATATATAGTAATTGATAAATGTAGTGCAGTATCAGTGAACAGAATATAGTGATCAGTGTGGTACAGTATAGTGAACAGTACAGTGCATAGAGTAATGAACAGTAAGTAGGGGTACCTGGTCAGGGGTTAGCCAGTCTAAGGACACCCAGAAGAGGTCTCTGTCCTTCCCTCCAGCCTTCTTCCCCTTTAGGCCTCAGGACCACTGGGCCGCTCAGGGAATGACTGAAGGGTCCGCAGAAGAGTTTGCTAGGACGTGAAGCCTGAGGAACTTATAGCTCCACAACTGGAAAGAAGAAGATGCCAACAAGCAGATATTGACAAATAACAGAAATAAATGGAGAATTGTAGAAACTAAATCATACCTCCCAAACTCTCCAGTATCCCCCAATGATAAGCTGCTGGGGGAACCGAGTAAGAGTCCTCATAAAGCCGTAGAGGGTGGCAAGGGCAGCTCCTACCCAGTCGAATGTAGCAACAAGCTCGAGGCGAGCAAGGGCACCCAGGTAGTGCAAATGTACGATATTCTCCTTTTTCAAAAATAAGGAGGTACGAACATATACATGGGAAAACCCCGGGCGACCCACTCGTAGTGGCGAGGCTTGGCGCACTGGAAATGTTTGAATCTCTCGAAGAACCAGGTGTATCGAACCTGGTCTCTGTCCATCTAGGTGGGAACAGCTCTAAGAAATATGTCAGCGTATCAGGGGAACTAGCAATGGATGGATCAAACCGGATGGGAGCCCCTCCAACCCAAATGCTGGTGATAAGGGCGAAGTCCAGAGGCATCAAAGTAGCCTCAAAAGTGGCAAAATGGAAGGTGTTGGTGGTATCCCACCATCGCTTAGCCAGGGCAGTCAACCATACCTGGCCGTTGCTTGTTCTACCCAACAAGGGTATGAAGCGAGCAAAACTAGAGACATTAATATAAGCTCGACTAGGAGTAGGGAGGGCATCATACCACTCCAACACCTCTCCGGAGGTAGAGCCCCCGAAGCTACGGACATAGTGACCAGCCTGAAAAGAAGAAGACAAACAGAGAAAATATAAAGAACAGACCAAGCAAGCAAAAAAATAAAAAATCTAAAAGCTAACCTTAGACCCTTCGGTTCCATCAAGCCCTAGAAAACTAGGCACCCTAACCCTAGGTTTGTGTGTAAGTGACGACTCTTCGGTTCCTTCTAAGCCCTAATAAGTCAGGTAAACCTTCCTACCCTAGGTTCATGTGTAAGTGACGACCCTTCAATAAATCAAGCATACCTTCTTACCCTAGGTTCGTGTGTAAAAGACGACCCTTCAGTTCTATCAAGCCCTAGAAAACTAGACACCCTAACCCTAGGTTCGCGTGTAAGTGACAACCCTTCGGTTCCTTCTAAGCCCTAATAAATCAGGCAAGCCTTCCTACCCTAAGTTCGTGTGTAGGTGACGACCATTCAGTTCTTTTGAGCCCTAAAAAATTAGGCATCCTAACTCCTGATAAATCAGGCAAACCTTCTTACTCTAGGTTCGTGTGTAAGTGACAATCCTTTTATTTTTGTACGTTTTAGTAAAAGACTAGAAACCCTAAAGTCTTGGCCCGGCGGGCAAAATTCTATCATTTTGAGAAACCCATTCTTTTCAAATAAATAAATAAATAAATAAATAATATATAATAAGAAATAAAAAAATAATAATAAAAAGAATAATATATATATATATATATAATCTCTCCTCCTTTTGATATTTGTGTTTTGCCCCATTTTCCCTAACCTTTTAGGATAAATTTTCTAGAAATTTTTGAAAAATTGCCCCAATCTTCTAGAAGGATTTTTCTAAAATTTTTAAGATTTTCTAAAATTTTTAGGATTTTCTTAAAATTTTTTAGGATTTTCTAAAAATTTCCAAGGTTTTCTTAAAGTTTTCCTCAAATTTTTAAAATTTTTCTTAGTTTTCTAGGATTTTCTAAAATATTTTTCCTAGGATTTTTCAAAAATTTCCTTAATTTTTTAGAATTTTCTATAAAATTTTTTTTCTAAGGTTTTCCCAAAATTTGTTTTCCAAAAATTTGAAAATACCTCTTAGAATTTGTGTTTTTTTTAAAAAAATTCACCCTAAATCATTGAAAAAATTGCCTCTAATTTTAGAATTTTTGATAAAAATTACCTCTTCAATTTTCATACTCCAAAAAACAAAAACAAAATCCCCCCCCTCCCCACCCCCTTAATTTTTGTGTTTTTCCTATAAAAAAACAATGAAGCCTTTATTTTGTGCTTTTCACTAAAATAATTGCCCATTTTATTATTTGTTCAAATCCTAGTATCCCCTATTGTTTTAATCTCTATTGCATGGGTACCTAAACTAAGTTCAAATTCCAATCATCAATCACACCATTATCAAAATAAATCATCATTTATCATCATTCATCATCATCATATTAAATCACCATATGGGAGATTCTAGGCATGTGTCTACGTTTGATATATCATGCTTTGGTAGTTAAAATAGTAAGGATAGGGTACATACCGAAGGTCGCCGGTGAGGAATGTGGTGGTCGGGCTCCCGCAAAAGAACATTGGCAGCAACCGCATCAGTGGGAGGCTCGTAGCATCTCATCTCACATGGAACTACGTGATGGGGCAGTGGAGCGTATATATGCAGGTCGAAAGGCGCCAGATGATCCTCTCCAGTATCAGGATCCAAGAAATCGGCCTCAGCAGTAGCATCTGTAGCAGCCTGTGCCTCGGTAGCTACTCGTGCCTCCTCAGCAGCTTGGTGAGAAACACGCTTTGCCTCGAGAACTAGGGCATCTATCGCTGCAGTGGGCTGTGTGGAAGTAACCCCACCAGCAGGAAGGCTAGCGAACGTACCCCTGAGAATCCCCATGGAGGAGCTCCCAATGGCAGAGGGGCCCCATCGTGCCTCAAGGTCGTCATCTCCCTGGCCCTGCCCTTCCATGAAGAGAAAAGGAATCACAAACAATATGGTGAACATCGTGTGAAAGCTAGGGCTAGGAAGCAAGGATGAACAAGAGGCGAAGGGAAAAGGCCAAGTGATGAGAAAAAGCAAGAAAGAGAGTTGAGAGCATTTGAAGGCTAGAGAGAGAGAGTGAGAAGTGAAGAATGAAACCAATCCGCACGCCCTTGAAGGCCTTATGCGCGCCTAGAGGTGTCAGTCGCCATCTTTAATGTTGGCGCCCGCTTAGTTTCCCAAGCATTTTTTGGCGACCGCCAGATTTAAGGGGATCTTATCCAGCGACCGCCATATTCGAAGGGTTTTGATAATGGCGACTGCCATGTCAGAGGGGAAAACGGCTCGCTAGGCTGTCTAATGGTCATGTCGTGGGGGTTTGAAGGGTTTATTTGGGGCTCTTTTTTTATGCGCGTTTATTTTATTCATTCGTGTTTTGTCTATTGCAAAAAAATGATTTTCATAAAATAAAATAAATTTTCTTATTTTGTGAGTTTTTCTAAAATTCTCTTTAAGAAAATCTTATGTTTTTAAATAAATAATTTTTTTTAACTTACGTTTTTTATTCCAAAAATAATTTTGCGTTATAATTTGTTTATGATACATTTAATTTTAAGTCGTAATTTAACTTTTAATTATTTTTATCTCGCGTCTCTTCTAAAATATTTTAGGTTTTAACTCGACCTATTAATTCGCAGTTATCTTTTCTGGTAAATTTAATTTTTAAGTCATAACTTGGCTTTTAGTTATTTTTACCTTGCTTTTATTCCGAATTTTTAGGTCTTAACTCGACCTATTAATTTGATGTTTTTCTCGTCGGTCCTCTTCATAACTCTAAACTGACTTGTCGGTCATTCTCATGACCCTAAACTGACTTATCGGTGCTTCTAATGACCCTAAACTGGCTCGTCGATCCTTCTCATGACGCTAAACTGACTCGTCGGTCCTTCTCATGACCCAAAACTGACTTATCGGTTCTCCTCATGACCCTAAACTGGCTCATCGGTCTTTCTCATGACCCTAAACTGACTCGTCGGTTCTTCTCATGACCCTAAACTGACTCGCTTGTCCTCTTCATGACCCTAAACTAAAATATCGGTCCTCCTCGTCACCCTAAACTGACTCATCGGTCCTTCTCATAACCCTAAACTGACTCGTCAGTCCTCATCATCACCCTAAACTGACTCGTCGGTACTTCTCATGACCCTAAACTGACTTATTGGTCCTCTTCATGACCCTAAACTTACTCGTCGGTCCTCCTCATGACCCTAAACTGATTTATCGGTCCTCCTCGTGATCTTAAACTGACCCCGCATTGTATTACACTATATTTGTCATGCATCATTTTTTGATTTTGCTCCAGGAACTACGTTTTGGTTTGATCCCTAGCAAAGGGGTACGTAGGCAGCTCGATGAAAATTTGAGTACGATCAACATCATTTGCATGCTTGCGTATTTGTGACCTAAGATTGACAGCTCGGTCAAATGGTTGTTGTCTCTAGATCTTTGATATAACTTGCATCTGCGTTGCTACGCAAGTTACATTAAAGAGAGGCAACTGTTGACACCACAATTTGACCATGCCTAATCTTAGGTGAATTCGATGATGAAAAGAGGTGGAATGATGCCTCAGTATGTTCCTCGAAAAGTGATCCAAGCCCGGTATTTGAACTCGAAACTTTCAAACCAATAAAATTTTATCGAACTATCGAAACTTGCTGCCCAAGTTAGGCGACTGCCATGTTCAAAAGTGGCGATCGCCACCTCTAACCCGGCGACTGCCAACTTGTATTGTGGCGGCCGCCATAGAACTTTGTGGAACCTTTCAAAAAACATGACGACCGCTAGCTTGCATAGTGGCGACCGCCAACTCCAATTGGCCTGACATGCCCTAAAACGTGGTAACATCTCATTGGTTGAAGAACTTTATAAATACCGTACCTCTGGTACGTTTTCGAGAACAAAATTTGAGTGGGAGGGTTAGTGGGAGAAGCTCTGCCGAGTCATCGAGAAATTTCCAGTCCCGACACCGAAGCCCTACCGAAATACCGAGATTCAAGCCTCCTACGTTTACACTGCAACCCTTGCTTGGATCATCACTTGAGAAGTAGACCGTTGAAGCACGTTTTCGACTTGAGAATTCCCCAGCAATCTAGGTACCTCGTGTGGATTCCCGATCCTTCTAAACTCCATTTCCTCTCTATTTGAGTGATTGGGTTAACTTTCAATTTCAATTTGTGCATTTCTTTTGCTTATGTAATTACCCCTATTTATTGTTTAGATTGTTTCATTTAGTTCAATCTTTTTAATTAATTGCTTAGTTTACACATCCACACTAAGCACATTGTCTTTTTCTTTAATTCATTAAATTAGTACCAACATATCTTGGCAATTACAACTTATTAATGTTGTTAATTTTTATAATAATGCACTTATATTTATGTGAATGTGGTAATTAATACTACATTTCACATTTTAGTTAAATAGTTGTATTTAATTTCTCTTATTTTTCTAGCATTCATTTATTTATTTATTTATTTTCTTTTTTTTTTGTAATATTAATGTTTTCTTCTTTTAAGTATTAAGTTTAATATTCCTTCATTTATTTTTATTTTTTTCTTTTCTTCATAGTAGTGTAATTTTTCTTTTTAGCATTGATTTAGTTTTTATTTCTTTTTCCATCTAGTGTAGCTTTAATTTCTTTTCTTTTCTCTTTAAGTCCCATTTTCTTTTCTTTAATACTAATGTTCCATTTTAGTTTAATGTTCTTTTTCCTAGCTTTTACTTTAATGCTAATGTAGTTTCTTTTGCTAGTGTTTTATTTTTCTTTTCTTCTCTTTTGTCACTAGCTTTAAATTTTTTTATAATATTTTCTTTTCTTTTTTTAGTATTAATTAATATTTTTTCTCTTAATGTTAGTATAAAACACCATCTATTTCTTTTTGTATAACTTATTTTTCTTTCATTTTATTAAACTCAAAAAATCATAAAATATCTTTTAAGTTAATCTTCATCTTTAAATGTTAGTATAAATTTTCTCTTATAGTAATTTTCTCCCTTTTCTTTTTTTCTATTTTCTTTTATCTCTTTTAAGATATAAAATATAAATAGTTAGATTTTCTTTTTTTTAATAGTTTGATAATATTTTCTAACTTTTTTATCTTAGCATAATTTTTCTTTTGTTACGCTCTTCTTTTCATTTAAATCTTTAAACCCTCTTTTGTTATGAAACTCTTATTTTAAATTTTTTTGTTAGTAAACTTTCTTTCAGATTTTTGTATGTATATTTTATCTCATATTTAGCATTCCTCATTTTTTTTGGTCATGTTAATTTGGTTTGTTTTGATAATATGCATATTTTATTTACCTTAAAATTGTGTTTAGAATAGTTACTTATTCTATTAGCAAATCATGTTTAGGTAACTTTTGGCATCTTTTAGCATATTTTTGGCTCTTTTATTTGAATCATGATAGTTAGTTTATTTTTGTGAATATTGTATGTGGGTGTGCTCTATGTATCATTTAGTTAGAAACTGCATGCCATAGGACTTAGGATTTTCTTTTCTTATTTGTTTTGTTTGGAGTTCTATGTACGTATGTTATGTATTTTTTATATTTAATTTTGGATATTCCCTCTTTGCCACAATTTTTTTTATTTGTATGCATTTGAGAAATTCTATTAAAAAACCAATGATGATTAGTAGAGGCTAATCTTATGGTTGGGCGAACGGGGTGTCTAACACCTTTTTCGATTCGTACCTTAACCCCCGAACTCTCTTTCTCTGGTTAACGTTTTAAAGATCAGTAAGCTATTTTTGTTTTTCTTAATTTTTTTCAAAAATCAAGTGGCAACTCTATTTTTAAAAAAAAGAGTTTTAAAAAATTGGCTTTAAAGGTGTTAAAATAGTTTCTAAACGTCTTTGAAATTTCTTATTTTTGACCATTTTCTGAACTCCTAAATCCCAACGCCACAGACGAAATATGTGTATAGAAGATGAATAATGCTAATAATGATAATGATGTACTTGTATTTCAAAGTACCAAATTATGCGAGTTTTCGGCTCTTTATATCCCATTTGGGGAGATTACCCAGTATAGGTTCTTATATCCCGCTACGGGTGGTTCCCTTAAAGGGGGTTTTATTTTGCCTACGAAGGAATTTTGAGCTGTTTCTTAGGTAATGAGCATATCACTTGTGCTTGATGAAGAATGGACCTCGTTCCATCACGCACATATCCGTGTATTAAGAATCGAGGTTACGGTACCGTCGGAACTCCTGGTCGTGAGGCAAACGATTACTTGGTCATTATTGAATAGAGTTGTGTGTGTTGGGAATGGTTATAACGTGTTATGGCTGTTAAGATTTATTTATGCCATTTGGTAGTATATGAGATGTGGCTGTTAAGCTTTATTTATGAGAATTGATTGTGGGCGGCTATGCCTTGTTGCAATTAGGGTTGGTATACTGAAAACTATATTTTTAGTATTTAATTTAATTTTAATAAAATTAATTTTTTATTTTACGAGAATTTTTATGAGCAATGTATTTGTATCATTTCTTTAAATGTTATGCATGGATGTTCGATATTCTGTATAATATTTAATCTGGTGTATAGAGTACGACTTGCACACAAAAGATTAGATTTTAGGTTCTTACATAATATAAGTTTTATGTTCACAGTTTAGATGAAAATGGGCATTCCATCAGTACGATTGTAGCACATAATTTTAGTTGGCCTGTCTTGATCACAGGAACAGATAATAGCATTATTTATTGTCTCGACTCTTTGTGCTAGTACACTTTGTTTGTATTGAACGAGACATTTTGGGTAATTAATTTTATACTAACTATATAAATTAATTCACACCCCAAGGTTATTATGAATAGTGATTCTCCTATTAATCCTAAAATAATTATTGATTTGCATATTTTAATATTCGTTATTTTAATTCATTAGAGGGTGCGATCTTATATGGGTCTATATTTTCGGTGAGTTGGATAGCGGTATTATTTATATGGCAAATATTAATTATTGATAAAATTTATGTCCCGATAGATCAGGATTGACAATACCCCTTTAAGGATACTTATAAATTTTGACCAGGTCAAACCCTGCAGGTGAATTTGATTATCTGACGGTCAAATAAGTTAAGCGGAAGGGTTTAAAAAATATTGAGATGGAGATTAAATTAAATTGTCAGTAATTAAATTTAATTGATGGGTTTCGAGAATCTTAATGTGGAGAGAAATGGTAAGCATTTAATAACAGGAGCTCAATGCAAGAAAGTGTTGAGATTATAGGTCAGAGTGTAATTATAGTTATTTAGTGGTGTAAACTGTAATTCAGTATTTTTTAGAAATTGCAAAAATTACTGCGTCTTTTCATAATTGCAGAAACTGCTGGTAGGTATCTGTGTTCTACTAGAAGTCTTACTCAGTTATTCCTCAGGTCCCTGCTGTAGCCCTATATATATGCAGATAGGCTGAACCAATTTTAAATCATGATATCATATTTTGTTTCTCAAGACTAAATATATCTGGGTTCTACCGGTACGAGTTCTCGATAGTCCATAGCCCACACTACGTTCGAAGATTGCATAAGGAAATATAGTAGAAGATCCGATAGGAGCTTAAACTCGGAATCAAATCATAGTTGAAGAATTGATCGACAAAAGGTATTCTTCTAAATTAACTTTGGTTGCATGGGTTTTATTTTGATCGTTCGTCGTCAATAGTTTTATCTAGAGACCGTTTCGGCATTTGCCCGTCCAGTTAAGTTTTTATCAAAAATCGTTTACAAAAACAATGATCTTGACAGTTTTACCTCCAACAATCGGTATCATAGCCATTTTATTTTTTGTTTACATTTATCGAGGCCGGATAGTTTTAGAACTGTTGCTAACTTTGTTTTGCAGGCGTTCTAATCCCGGCTTTATGATAATCATTTATTTTCATGTTTGATTGAATGCGTGGATAATGATTAATTATTTTTTTCCATGGGGATTGACCGTGATAGATTAATTTTTTTAAAATCGAATGTGACCCTATGTGACATAGATTTTGATGTAAATTTTTTTCTAGTTTATTAGAAAAAAAATATACGAACAAGTATGGAAGAATGAAGGCGGCGGCAACCGGCGGTGGTTGGCGGCCCAAAACAGTCGCCGCAGTAGCCAAACTGAAAGTCTTTGCGATGCAAACAGCAGCAGTTTCAGCGACGTAAACAACAGCAGTTTCAGTGACGAAAACATTGCGACGTAAGCAACAGCAGTTTCAGTGACGCAAACATTGCAGTTTTAGCGACACACGCAGGCAATAAGCAGTTTGGTTGGATGCAGTTTGGTTGGCTGAAGTTTGGTTGGCAATGTTTCTTTTTAAGTAAAACACTGAAGAGGTTTTCCATCCAAACACAAGGTTATTATGAATAGTGATTATCCTCTTAATCATGAAATAATTATAGATTTGTATATATGTAATATTAGTTATTTTGATTCATTAGAGGGTGCGATCTTATATGGGTATATATTTCTCGTGAGTTGGATAGTAGTATTATTTATATGGCAACTATTAATTATTGACAGAATTTACGTCTCGATAGATCATGATTGATAATACCCCCATAAGGATGTTTATAAGTTTTTACCGGGCCTAGCCCTGCAAGTGGATTTGATTATCCGGCGGTCAAATAAGTTAAGCAGAAGGGTTTAAGGAATATCGAGATGCCGATTAAATTAAATTATCAGTAATTAAATTTAATTGGCGGGTATCGAGAATCTTAACGTAGGGAGAAATGGTAAGCATTTAATAACCTCAGCTCAATGCAAGAAGGTCTTGAGATTATGGGCCATGGTGCAATTATAGTTATTTAGTAGTGTGAACTGTAATTTAGTATTTTATAAAAAGTGCAGAAACCACTGCGTCTTTCCATAATTGCAGAAACCGCTGGTAGGTATCTGTGTTACATTGGAAGACTTGCTCATAATTACTCTCCAAGTCCCTGCTGTAGCCCTATATGTATGCGGGTAGGCTGAACCAGTTTTAAATCATGTTATCTTTTTGTCTCTCAAGACTAAATATATCTGAGTTCTGCCGGTACGAGTTCT
The DNA here is from genome assembly GCA_034768845.1 of Heliamphora exappendiculata. NCBI lineage: Eukaryota > Viridiplantae > Streptophyta > Magnoliopsida > Ericales > Sarraceniaceae > Heliamphora > Heliamphora exappendiculata. The sequence continues at coordinate 35,011 of JAOTRH010077377.1, forward strand.
CGATAGTCCGTAGCCCACACTACGTTCGAGGATTGCATATGGGAATACAGTAAAAGATATGGTAGGTGCTTTAACTTGAAATCAAATCATAGTTGAAGAATCGATCGACAAAAGGTATTCTTCTAAATTAACTTTGGTTGCACGGGTTTTATTTTGATCGTTGGTTGTCAAAAGTTTTATCTAGAGCCCATTTCGACGTTTGCCCATCCAGTTAATTTTTTTACCAAAAATCGTTTAGAAAAATAATGATCTTAACAGTTTTGCCTCCAATAGTTACGAGAATTGATTATCATATGTTGTGGGCTGTTAATCCTTATTATGAGAATTGGTTATTAAGTACTGTGAGCTACTAAGCCTTATTGTGAGAAATGTTCATAATGAGTTGTGGCAATTAAGCCCTAATTATCCCTTTATGAAATGAGAAAGTTAATCATAACTTATGATATTTTTGTGTTGAAGTGAATACAGCATTATACATCTTTTGTTAGAAGTATGATAAATAATTTTTAAAGATGTTGGTTTAATCGTAAAACTGAGTATTTGATTTTATCTTGCTCGTTATAATATTAAGTACACTCTCTTGTAACCCTTGTGGTTACAAATAATAGGATCTGCAAGAAAGTTGGTTCACCACTGTTGATCCTATGAAGTTCGAAGCTAGATGTCATTTTTGATATTAGTAATTTGGTTTTGTAATCTTTACGACTTTTCATGTCGAAAACTATGAAGTTCTGGGTTTAAATTATGATGCAAGTTTATGGGATGGGGTATCTCTTGATCTTATGTTCTTTAATTTAAATGAATGGATGTTTTTTAATCAATCTTGTATGGAAAGTTTTTGTTCTTGGTTGTTCTAAACCTTGTTGTTTTCTTGAGGCCACTATAATGCAGCGAGATCATGCCCAACTACACAAGTAGAGTACCTTACGGGAGTGGCGTGTGATAAACGAAACGTCTAAAGCACCTGCCACTCCTAGAGTGTTTTCCCTACAAGAAGAAGACGAGTGTGACCCATCCACCATCCAACGTACTCTAGTGCTTTTCAATTCATGGGTACAAGTTCTATTCGATACAGGCGCTTCGCATTCATTTATATCTACTGATTGTGTTACTTTGTTAGGCTTAGAACATGAACCCCTAAAAACTTCAATGAGTGTAGCATCACCCCTAGGAGAATGCATCCAGATGGATTGGGTTTATAAATCTTATAACATAAAGATCTCGAGCTTTCGTTTATCTTGTGACCTGCAGGTGATCAAGATGGCCAATTTTAACATCATACTTAACATAGATTAGCTATCTAGCCACAGAGCTATCGTTGACTATTATTTCAAAAGAATAACAGCCTTTACTTTAGATGGAACACGATTTTTGTTTATGGGGATAGATTACATAGTCATCCTAGAGAAGGTTATGAAATCTTGAGACACGATCGCAAGACTAGATAGTTAGCAACTTTGACTTTGAACGACGAAATCCAACCTGAAACATAACTCACAAGAGTTGTTTATGAATTCACCGACGTGTTTTTGGCAAAACTACCCACTCTACCCCTGCATCGAGATGTAGACTTTGGAATTGAACTACAACCTAGAACTGCTCCTATATCTGTGCCACTGCATTGCATGGCACTTGACGAACTCAGAGAATTGAAAACACAACTACAACAAACTTTAGGAAAAAGGGTTATTCAACCTAGCACTTTTCTATTGGTAGCCCTGGCACTATTTGTAAAGAAGAAAGACGATTCGTTAAGAATGTGCATCAACTATTGCTGACTCAACCAGGTTACTATGAAGAATTGTTATTCGCTTTTGAGGATTGACGATCTGTTTGATCAATTGAGGGGTTTGAAACATTTTTCAAAGGTCGACTTATGTTCTGGCTACCATCAGTTGTGGGTTAAAGATGAAGACATATCAAAGATTGCTATTCGCACTCGTTATGGCTACTACGAATCCGTGGTGATGCCCTTTGGGTTAACTAACACACCGATTGTATTTATAAGTCTCATGAATAAGATCATTACCCCTACCTTAACTATTTTATCATAGTCTTTATTGACGACATCCTAATCTACCAAGCCTCTAAAGAAGAGCATGAGCAGCATCTAAGGATTGTCCCACAAGTTTTCGTGACAACTAGCTATATGAGAAGGTGAGCAAATGTGAATTCTGGCTGAATGAGGTTAAGTTCTTGGGCTATGTAGTCTTCAAACAAGGTGTGGCAGTGGAACATACGAAGATTGAAGCAGTATTAGAATGGAAGTAACCCAAGATGGTATTCGAGATCGAAAGCTTTTTAGGTTTGGCGGGATATTATAGGAGGTTCATCCAAGATTTTTTCAAGTTGGCTAAACCAATGACTCATCTTACTAAGAAAGGAGTGAAATTTGCTTAAAGTGAGGAATGTGAAAATTCTTTTCAAGAACTTCAGAAAAGATTGACAAGTGCCCCTATTTTATGGAGTGCTAGCTTTTTTGGTAGCAGATAGAGATTCTCGCTATACGTTTAGATTCTGGCTGAGTTTACAAGAGGTGTTGGGAACTACTTTCAATTTTAGTATGCTTTTCTATCCGTAAATAGATGATCAATCAGAGAGGACGATTCAAACTTCAGGAGATGAGTTTCATGTTAGGGTTGGTATTCTGAAAACCACCTTTTTAGTATTTAGTTTTATTTTAATAAAATTAATTTTTTATTTTATGATAATCTTTATGAGTAATATATGTGTATCATTTCTTTAATGTTACGCATAGATGTTTGATATTCTATATAATATTTAATCTGGTGCGTAGAGCATGGCTTACACACAAAATATCAAATTTTAGGTTCTTGGAGAATATAAGTTTTCTGTTCACAGTTTAGATGAAAATGGACATACAATTGGTACGACTGTAGCACATAGTTTTAGTAGGCCTGCATTGGTTACGGGGAACAGATAATAGTGTCGTCTATTGTTCCGACTCATTGTGCTAGTACACTTTGTGTGTATTGAACGGGACATTTAGGGTTATTAATTTTATACTAACTATATAAATTAATTCACAACCAAGATTATTATGAATAGAGCTAATCCTCTTACTGAGTCGGAACAATAACCCTAAATGTTTGATATTCTGTATAGTATTTAATCTGGTGTATAGAGTACGACTTGCACACAAAAGATTAGATTTTAGGTTCTTACAGAGTAAAAGTTTTATGTTCACAATTTAGATGAAAATGTGCATTCCATCAGTACGACTGTAGCACAGAGTTTTAGTAGGCCTGTCTTGATCACAGGAACACATAATAGCATTATTTATTGTTTCGACTCTCTGTGCTAGTACACTTTGTTTGCATTGAATGAGACATTTGGGATAATTAATTTTGTACTAACTATATAAATTAATTTACACCACAAGGTTATTATGAATAGTGATTCTCCTATTAATCCTGAAATAATTATTGATTTGCATATATTTAATATTCGTTGTTTTGATTTATTAGATGGTGCGATCTTATATGGGTTTATATTCCTGATGAGTTAGATGGCGGTATTATTTATATGGAAAATATTAATTATTAACGGAATCCACGTCCTGAAAGGTCGAGATTGACGATACTCCCTTGAGAAAACTTATAAGTTTTGACTGGGCCAAACCCTACAGGTGGATTTGATTATTCGATGGTCAAATAAGTTAAGCGAAAGAGTTTAAAGAATATCAAGATGCCAATTAAATTAAATTGTTAGTAATTTAATTGGTGGGTATCAAGAATCTTAACGTCAGGAAAAATGTTAAGCATTTAATAACAAGAGCTCAGTGTAGGAAGGACTTGAGATTATGGATCATAGTGCAATTATAGTTCTTTAGTAGTACGAACTGTAATTCGGTATTTTATGAAAATTACAGAAATCGCTGCTAGTTTTTCATAATTACAGATACCGCTATGAGGTTTGCTTAATTGCGAAAATCACTTATACGTGTTTGTGTTTCACTGGAAGTCTTACTCATAATTACTTCTTAAGTCCCTACTATAGCCCTATAAATATGTAGGTAGGATGAACTAATTTCATAAATTGTTTTTTAAGACTAAAACTATTCAGGTTATGTCGATACGCATTCTTGATAGATTGTAGCCTACCCGACATTCAAGAATTGCATAAGAGAATATAGTTGTGACGCCCTGTCTTCTGGACACGCCAAGACATATGTAAATATAAATAATGGGATATTCTAGCCATTTATTCATATTTACATACGTTAGTTATTACATCATAAGGGAGTTCTGAACCGTTCAAAGTACATAATTATTACAGTTTTACCAAGAAATTTAAAAAATTACACTAAGAACGAGAGAACTAAATATAAGCATAAAAGCAGAGGTCTCTGCTCCTTAGAATGCACTAGCAAAATCCACGTGCTCTTGGAACTCACCCAGTTCTTCAAACTCTTCTTCTCCCTTGGGATTGACTTCTTCCAAGAACTCCTCCTCACCTGTGGCACAAATGCCATGAGTCAAGGCCCAGAAGCAAAACACTCTAACCTTCAAACTAATTTCACGGCACAAAATTCACCGCAACACATACCATATAACACCCAGTACAGTTTATGGTCAAGGAGATACACAAATTTATGACAGGATAGCAGATAAGTCAATAAACATGCGTCTATAAAATGCAGATGCCCAACCCAAAATGCACCCAGATAAGAAACAGGAATTCCACACCGGGAATCACCATAGTAGACTTTATTGGACAAATTGATCACCCAAGCCATCATCCTACCTCGTTGCGAAAGGTAAATGCATTACCAGGCTTCATGCCATAACTGTTTTACTCAATGGAAATGGCGTGGGGTCCGCGCCACACTCCAGGCCAACCTTATCACTTCTTCAGGGCTTATTTTCATTGCCTTCGAGACTTATTGTCACTGCCCTCATATATCAAGCGGTTTGTCCCACCTTAAAACTCGTGATGCCTTCGCCGGTGTCAACCCAAAGTGTAAGAGATTTCAAGAAATGTTTACATTATACAAGGTAGCGACGAACCCATGGTGCCCAACAACATCTACAATAAACCATTTCAAATACTAGGGACGCACCCAGGGTGTGCAAGGGAAATACAATTGAAAATATTTTTGAAAAAATGGCAACCAGGGACGCTCTAGACATTTAGAATCATGAAGGACAACTCAACATAACCCATCCCGATTATAAATCAACCAACCAAATTCTGAGTGGCACCATTATGCTTCCGTACGTTAGGTTCCCGTACATCAACGTTTTCGATCACTACGGCATATAGTAGCAGTTCGGCTCAAGACGTGACACGGCTCATGACGTAATATGGCTCAGGACATACATGGCCCAAAATTAACATATCCAATACAATAATCCGAATGGCACCATTATGCTCCCGTACGTTAGGTTTCCGTACATCAACGTTCCCGATCACTACGACGTATAGCGATAGTTTGGCCCAAGACGTGATACGGCTCAGGACATACATGGCCCAGGTTATCCATACTCGACACAACAATCTGAATGGTACCATTACGTTCCTGTACATTAGGTTCCCGTACATCACCATTCCCGATCACTACGGCGTACAGCGGTAGTTCGGCTCAAGATGTGATACGGCTCAAGATCTAACACGGCTCAAGGCGCATATGGCCCGTTGTCAACACCCCCATAACGGTTTACACAGATGGACTTTAATATGCCAAGATGCAAGTGACAATGCCTATTATGTGAAATATGGATCTCAAGTGTAACAATTCATAGCATGGCATTAACATGGCAATATTCATGGTGCAACACGCAAAGCATAAGGTACAAGTATGTGAAGAACAAGCTTCAATTCTCAAGATATGATTCAAATATGATAGCATGGGTTCTAAATTATCATACATTTACTTAAAACACATTAATCAACTAATCCAAATCAATCATCATATAAAACTTGGGTCTCATGGCAAAGGGTACTCAATTCACAGCTAGCAACTTTTATGGCAAAAAATCAAGTATTTAATTAAAAGGGGCGACAAAGTTTTGGGGTATTTAGACCTGGAATTAAGTTATGATTTTTAAACACCATTTAGATAAAAATATTTTTTACAACTCTCATGTTTAACGCCAAGGCCAAATCCTAAGGCAAATGGTTGAACATTTCATTATAAGCAAAAACGATTCAGCACTTTCTCCAGATTTTTACCAAAAACTAGCTTCTGTTGAACTCGGTTTTGGGGTATCAAATGAAGTCCAAATGAGCCTATTTTTTAGTGTGTTCTATCTTAACAAGTTCCCTACAAGTTTTATGTTTAGCGCTAAGGGTAGTTGTTTGAAACAAGTTAGACTTTTTGGCCATTTTAAAAAGTAGGTTCTGTCAGTCACCAAATCTCAGCAGAGTTGGTTTTGGATAGAGAATTTAAAACGATTTTGGGCTATCATCCCGAGGCTTTAAGGTCTAATTTTTGGGCAAAAAATACTTAAATGTGTTAGCTACAAAGTTTATGTAGTCCACCTTTGGAATAGGTCACTCAAAATAGGTGTTTTGAACTACATAAAAATATGTGACAGAATGTTCCTTGAGGGCTGAAACTCAACAGAGAATTTAAAAGGGGTTTTGACCTACCAAACCTTAATATGTTATTCTTCCTTTTCGCGGGTAGATAGATATAAATGTTCCCTACAACTTCCTTGTTTTGACCAAGGTTCGGATCTCACTTTAAAATAGAGTTTCCGAGTAGATAGTGTTGACTGGTCGGAAAATAACACACTTTGGTAAAATTGTAATATCTTACGTTCTGGTTATGAAAATGAGTTAAAACTAACTTTGGATGAAAGATAAAACAAAAACATAACTCTGGACATAAAAATTATACTTGGATCAATTTTATACATTGAGTTATGGTATTTCAAATCTCAGGACAGAAACATCAAAGTTCTAGAAAATCAAGCCTCTTAGGGTTTAAAGTCCTCTACTTATGTTATGTCAAGTTTTGGTTCTATTTTCTTGTATTCTTGTGTTCCAAACTTAAATATCAAGACTCCAGCACACTTAGAGATCAACAAACTCAAAGATAACAACTTACAACAACATCTCATATCATTCACAATCAAAATAGCCCTTAAGTTTCCAACTACAGCGCCTTTTCGGTTTGATTTCAGTTCTTGATTTTTGAGGGGCTTAAGGGATGGGTTGAGGGATATTTTGAGGGATATTAGATACAAATAGGTTTCACTTACATGTTTGGGAGATCAAAAGATGGTGAAGGATGGATTTAGACTTAGCTTTAAAACCATGGTCTCCAAAGACCCCCTTGTTGGATCCCTCCTTCTTCTTCTTCTTTCCTCTCTCAAACTCCCATGGACCCTCAAGAACTATTAAAATCTGGTCTCCCTTCCTCTCTCTCCACCGAAACATTCAAGGGGAAGAAGGTGTTTGGGCTTAGCTTATATAGAAAGTGTTAGGGAACATGACATTTAATATTTTTGTACTCTTTTCTCTTCTTCACATGGGCCATTTAATGTAGTTCAAGTGGTTAGAGGACAAAATCAGGTTTTTGGGAAGCTAAACACTGCTAGGGATCAGTTTGGGAGGACAAAAATTTGATCCCTCATTAATCAAGGGATTTGTCTTGGTTTTCGTGTCCATTTGTGCAAGAAAATGCATTAAAAGTTAATTTGATGTATATTTTTGGTATCTTTTTCTACTGAGACTTATTATTTTAATATGTTTATGATAAATATAGTATTTTAATGTATTATCATAATTTTTATATCAATTGATTAAATAGATATAGTCTTTTAAGTCAAATTAAGCTATTTCGACAATATAGGACTTTTTGACTTATTTTGTTGTGTATGAATTTCAATAATAATTTATTTGCTTTTGTTTACTTATAACACTATATTATTATGTGTATTACTTGTTCAACAAGTATGGGATCATCATAAGGCTTCATTTAATATATTTATCAACATTTAAGGGTAAAAGAAGCAAAAAAGTCACTTTTTGGCACATTCCCCAAGGTGGTCGGCCACTAAGGGGAATTTTTTGCATTTTTGTTGTTATTTTGTCTTTTACCACTTCTTTGTATTTAAATTTATTATTTAGGGTATCCATATGTCAAATTTTGGAGTTTTAAGGCTTTTTGCTATACTAGGGGCAAAACGGTCATTTTACCCTATTTATGAAAAATTTTGATTTTTAATTCATTATTTTATGATATTTACTTCATTTAGAATGTTAGGAGATTCTCCGGGTACAAGGGTTTTATTACTTGAGTTTTGGACCTTTTTTGGGGTTTCCGGGCCGAAGTTAAGATTTTCGATTCGAGTTAGAATTGTGAACTATTTCTATGTTCTATGGTTTTGTGGACTATCTGTCACTAACACTAGGGTCTGAGAAGGGTCATTACATGGGTTATCATCAATAGGGTTGTTACAAACTACCCCCCTTAAACAAATTTTGTCCCCAAAATTTCGCCCCGTACTTCACTGTGTTAAGGATGATTTACTAACATTGTGCCTCTTGTTTTTCCAAAATTGTATCTTTGATTACTTGAGTTGTTTTCTATTGCGGGTGTGGATAAGGTCGAGCCCATATGTTCAGTACTTAGCGTAAAGGTTTTCTTTTTTTACTTAACACTTTAAACTAAGTATTACCAAATCTTCAAGAAGGATCATATCACATAACCAGCTAGCCCTAATAAGATTCGTATCTCTGTCACGTTAGTTAACCTCTTACCATTAACTGTTGTTTCTACTTCTGTTGAATCCACTTGAATTTCTTCTCCAGATATAACATGACCTAAAAACATCACCCGATTGAACTAAAACTCACACTTACCAAGGTTTACATATAATTTGTGATTTCTCAGAATCTACAAAGAATCTTCAAGTGTTTTCTGTGTTCCTCTTTACTCTTAGAATATAACCGAATATCATTTATCAACACAATTACAAATTAGTTTAGAAAGCTTCTAAGCACTCGATCCATCAGGTCAATTTATTAACCTGAAAGGCATCACCACAATTTTATAATGCTCGTAATGAGTCCTAAAGGTAGTCTTGGGTATATCTGACTCCCGCACTTTATTATATCACGACCCCTGTCTATCCTTGAGAATACGTTGGCTCCAAAACACAACTTACATTGAGTACGACTTTCAGAAGCGATCATATGTCTCTAAACTAGCCCACCACCAAAACTGATTTCAAACATTCTCCACTTCTATCTGAAAAGACTGTCAGTCTACCAAAAACCAGCTCATTGTCATATTCATACATACATCGAAGACTACTTCCAGATCGACTAACGACTATTAACTCGAAACCACATCACCACCTTGTGTTGGACTACTCTAACCTTACGACCATCAAGATTACTACCGCCACTTGGGCCTAATGAGTTACTAGGGGTAAACATACCACACAGATTAAAGCTCTCCAGTTATATTCTTACTTATATGAATCCAATCGCAACCTTGTCACATATTTTCTTCACATATGTACCATCCACCCTACAATCCTTTAACTGAACAGTATTAACTCCTGATTATAAAGTCTCTTATTATCATCACCCAATCCCTTCACACACTTTCTGCCACACAATCGAACCAAGAATCATTTTCGCACTTTAATTATTTCATATTACCCACATTCTACCAAGACACTCATTCACTTAAGGCCAATTATAAAAATCACACTCATGAATTCATATAGTCTTACTTTACGCTTCTACTCTTCTCATCCAAGTACTTATTCCTCCCACATACTCACATTAAGCTGGTACACAACTCCACCAGAAATAACAGAATTATATTACCCTTCAACTTCTCATACATAGAGTTCACACATTCCCATAAGAAAATTTCTTCTCTATACCAACAACATCTACTCACCAATCTAAATAAACTGGCTCTAACGGGTCACATCACAAAAGGTTTTCAAAAGAAACTTCCTTGCAACTCACATCGATACCATAATGATAACCGAAGACCACTCCATAAGAGCTACACAGTCTATACGTCAAACGAATACAAACTGACACTTTAAAAATCTACCATGTGAATAACCTAGTTTTTCCAAAATGCACACTCCATCCTTCAAACAATCTTCAGCATCAATGGGACTCGTTGTTTTCACAAACTCCTTGGCACCTAAATCCTAGAATTGTTTAACGAAGAGTTATCGGTCTTTGAGGTGATCTTGATAATCCTGATGACAAAGTCTATAATCATATGCTTCCATTTTCTCTCTAGTCCTTCCAAGGGTTTCTCCGTTCCTCTTGGCTTCTACCGTATGCTCTTGACGTTCTTAGAACGTTGGGTTTGAATGTCTCTTCTAATAACTGGATTGTTTTCTCAGGTGGTTGGTCATTCTAGGTAAAACGAACATGATAAAAGATATGGTTGTGGTAATTACCTAGTCATGTGATTCCATTGTGACTTAGCGTTTAATTCTTCATCAGGCTCCAAACGTTCATTGTTATGATCAAGATCCTTCATTCTTTGATAGTGAAGGCAATAATTCGGACTCTAACACTTCGGTGGGAAGGTCGGTGTGAACATCGATGTATATAAACTTACTTCTTTTGCTAGCGTACTAAAGTTAACGTGAGTTCGAGGCTATTTCTCATTTTTCACTTCCTTATTACCAGTATGAATCTTTTACTTCTTGGTTTATCAGATGGGTGGGTCGGCTATAAACTAGTATGGAGAAGGTTGAATTGTACTATATGGTGGTGTCACAAATCCTTTGATGTGAAGCTGTCGTTTCTAACTTTGGATTATTGACGGCCTAGTTCTTATTTGTTGGGACCTTTGAAAAGATATAGTTAGTTGAATAAGCCCTTACTTAACCATTCTTGCAAATGGGAGCCTCGATCTTCAAAACTTTATTAAACGCGGGCGTTGATAGATATTCTAAGCCGTGACATCATGAAGAAATCTGCTTCATGCTTGAAGAGGTGTTAAGAGATTTTCGTACATCGTCTCAGTTTCCCATGAAAGCGCTAAGGCTTAATAACGTAATATCCTGACGATCGTTGTTACTTATAGATTTATGAGGCAAGATTTTTGAAGGTCGACAGTCAAAAACATGCACGGGGTTAGAACAGTTTAGGTTGGAACCCAGGTGGTTCAAAGATGGGTTGGATGAGGTTAAACGGTCACAGTTAAGGCAATTACTGTTGACACAAATTGAGTGGTCATTTGGGGTTCAAATGCAGGAGAAACAAGAGAAGGACAATGAACAATACTTTAAATAACTGTCCCCAAAACTAGTCCAGTACAATTAGATTAAGATAAAAGAGATGTTTAAGAAAAAGGGGCAGCCAAACTAGGTATTTGCCCTGAAGTTACGTCGGCCTAATGTACTTCAATTGAAGCATCCAAGTTCGCTTCCCAGGTTGGGATTTCAAGAGTGTACAAAGAATTCACAAAACCACTGCGGTATCAGGACTGAGGGAATTGTATGAGGGTAAAAGACTTTACTAATGTTGAATGTTAGGAATGGGTACTTAACAAAGAATTTACATCGAGTTCTATATGAGAAGAGTTAGCTCACGAATGGTGACTCGAATCGAAGGAGAATCAAATACGAATACCAGTTATTATTAAGCTATGAAAACTTGAGGACAATGGTACTTTCTAGAGTTGAATCTCTAATAGGGTCATCATCAAGACATGGGTGCATAAGAGTTACTGAAGAACGACACTTGATGGTACCATGAGGACCGACGATATAAGAAGGAAGGACATGCGAAAGAACTTCAAAAAGTTGACACCAAGGCTCGGAGTAAATGAGAAAAGGACTTACAAGGATGAAGTTGCGGGTTTCTAACAGTGTCTCTCAAGGTGATATCTAAAACTTCTCCAAGTGCATGCTCCTGTCTACCCCCTTAAACGAAGGTAACTCGTTACATGAATCTCCGATCTTCGATCACGATGGTCATACCCATCCTTCGCATGTAGATTCCTTGCTGCTTCCAATTTCAGTAACGTTCTAGCATGACTTACTATAAGACTCAGGCGTAGAAGATTTTAGTTCATATAATGTATAGATGATAATAATAATTAATACAACACCTCCTACAGAGCTCCAATGCAATAGAATGCATGATTTCCAATAACCTAAGGCCTGAAGGTTCACTAAACCCAAAGCCCTGATACCAATTGTGACGCCCCGTCCTCTGCGCACGTCGAGGCATATATAAATAAAAATAAAGGGATATTCTAGCCATTCATTCATATTTACATACGTTAGTTATTACATCATAAGTGAGTTCTAAACCATTCAAAGTACATAATTATTATAGTTTCATCAAGAAATTTCAAAAATTACACTAAGAACGAGAGAACTAAATATAAGCATAAAAGCTGAGGTCTCGACTCCTCAGAATGCATCAGGAAAATTCACGTGCTCTTGGAACTCACCCAGTTCTTCAAACTCTTCTTCGCCCTCGGGGTTGACTTCCTCTAAAAACTCCTCCTCACATGTGGAACAAATGCCATGAGCCAAGGCCCAAAAGCAAAACACTTTAACTTTCTAACTAATCTCGCGGCACAAAATTCAGCGGAACACATACCATATAACACCTAGTACAGTTTATGGTCAAGGAGGCAGATAAATTTATGACAGGATAGCAGATAAGTAAATAAACATGCGTCTATGAAATGCAGATGCCCAACCCAAAATGCACCAAGATAAGAAACATGAATTCCACATCGGGAATCACCAGAGTAAACAATATTAGACAAATTGATCACCAAAGCCATCATCGGGCCACGTTGTGAAAGGTAAATGCACTGTCGGGCTTCATGCCACAACTGTTTTACTCAATGGCAACGGCGTGGGGTCCGCGCCATACTCTAGGCCAACTTTATCACTTCTTCAGGATTTATTGTCATTGCCTCAGGGACTTATTGTCACTGCGCTCATTTATCAAGCGGTTTGTCCCACCTTAAGACTCGTGATGCCTTCGCCGGTGTCAACCCAAAGTGTAAGAGATTTCAAGAAACGTTCACATTATACAAGGTACCAAGCTATTAGAATGCTAGCGACGAACCCATGGTGCCCAACAGTATCTACGATAAATCATTTCAAACACTGAGGACGCACCCAGGGTGTACAAGGGGAATACATCCCAAAACATTTTCAAAAAAATGGAAACTAGGGACGCCCTAGACTTAGAATCATGAAGGATAACAAAACATAACCCATCCTGATTATAAATCAACCAATCGAATTTTGAGTGGCACCATTATGCTCCTGTACGTTAGGTTCTCGTACATCAACGTTCCCAATCACTATGGCATATAGCAGCAGTTCGACTCTAGACGTGACACAGCTCAGGACGTAATATGGCTCATGACATACATGTCCCAAAATTAACATATACAATACAATAATCCGAATGGCACCATTATGCTCCCGTATGTTAGATTCCCGTACATCAACATTCCCGATCACTACGGCGTATAGCGGCAGTTTGGCCCAGGACGTGATACGGCTCAAGACGTAACACGGCTCAGGACATACATGGCCTAAGGTTATCCATACTCGACACAAGATTCTGAATGGTACCATTACATTCCCATACATTAGGTTCCCATACATCAGCGTTCCCGATCACTACGACGTATAGCGGTAGTTCGGCTCAATACGTGGCACGGCTCATGACATAACACGGCTCAAGACACACATGGCCTATTGTCAACACCCCTACAACGGTTTACACAGATAGACTATAATATGCCAAGATGCAAGTGAAAATGCCCATTATGTGAAATATGGATCTCAAGTGCAACAATTTATAGTATGGCATTAACATGGCAAGATTCATGGTACAACACGCAAAGCACAAGGTACAAGTATGTGAAGTACAAGCTTCAATTCTCATGATATGATTCAAATATGATAGCATGGGTTCTAAATCATCATACATTTACTTAAACCACATTAATCAATTAATTCAAATCATTCATCATATAAAATTCAGGTCTCATGGCAAAGGGTACTCAATTCACACTTAGCAACTTTTAAGACAAAAAATCAAGTATTAAATTAAAAAGGGCGATAAATTTTTGGGGTATCTAGACTTGAAAGTAAGTTATGATTTTTAAACACAATTTAGATAAAAATATTTTCTACAACTCACATGTTTAACACCAAGGCCAAATCCTAAGGCAAATGGTTGAACATTTCATCCTAAGCAAAAATGGTTCAGCACTTTCTTCAGATTTTTACCAAAAACTAGCTTATGTTGAACTCGATTTTGGGGTAACAAATGATGTCCAAATGAGCCTATTTTTTATTATGGTCTAGCTTAACAATTCCCCTACGTGTTTCATGTTCATAGATAAGGGTAGTTGTTTGAAACATGTTAGACATTTTGGCCATTTTAAAAAGTAGGTTCTGTCAGCCAACAAAACTCAGCAGAGCTGGTTTTGCATAGAGGATTTAAAACGGTTTTGGAGTATCATCCCAAGGCTTTAAGGTCTGATGTTTAGGAAGAAGATACTTAAATATGTTAGCTACAAAGTTCATGTAGACCACTTTTGGAATAGGTCACTAAAAATAGGTGTTTTGGATTATATAAATCTATGTGACAGAATGTTCCTTGAGGGCTGAAACTCAACAGAGATGTTAAAAGATGTTTTGACCTATCAAACCTCAATATTTTGTTCTGATTTTTGGTGTGAGGATAGATATACATGTTTTCTACAACTTCAATGTTTTGAAGAAGGTTCGGATCTCATTTTAAAATAGGGTTTCCAAGTCGGTAGTGTTGACTGGTCAGAAAATAACACACTTTGGTAAAATTGTAATATCTTGAGTTCTGGTTATGCACATGAGTTGAAACCAACTTTGGATACAAGATAACAGAAAAATATAACTCTGGACATAAAAATCATAGTTGGATCAATTTTCGACATTGAGTTATGGCATTTCAAATCTCAAGGAAGAAACATCAAAGTTCTACAAAATCAAGCCTCTTAGGGTTTAGGTCCTCTACTTATGTTATGGCAAGTTTTGGTTCTATTTCCTTGCATGCTTGTGTTTCAAACTTAAATATCAAGATTCCAGTACAATTAGAGATCATCAAACGCAAAGATAACAACATACAGCAACATCTCATATCATTCATAATCAAAACAGCCCCTAAGTTTCCAACTACAATGCCTTTTCGGTTTTATTTCAGTTCTTGATTTTTGAGGGGCTTAAGGGATAGGTTGAGGGATATTTTGAGGGATATTAGATACAAAGAGGTGGAGGATGGATTTGGATTTAGCTTTAAAACCATGGTCTCCAAAGACCCCTTTTTTGGATCCCTCCTTATTCTTCTTCTTTCCTCTCTCAAACTCCCATGGACCCTCAAGAACTATTAAAATCTGGTCTCCCTTCCTCTCTCTCGTCCAAAACATTCAAGGGGAAGAAGGTGTTTGGGCTTACCTTATATAGAAAGTGTTAGGCAACATGGCATTTAATATTTTTGTACTCTGTTCTCTTCTTCACATGGGCCATTTAATGTAGTTCAAGTGGTTAGGGGACAAAATCAGGTTTTTGGGAAGCTACAAATTGCTAGGGATCAGTTTGGGGGGATAAAACCCTGGTCCCCCATCAATCAAGGGATTTGTCTTGGTTTTCGTGCCCCTTCGTGCAAGAAAATGTATTAAAAGTTAATTTGATGTATCTTTTTGGTGTCTTTTTTCACTGAGACTTATTATTTTAATATGTTTATGACAAATATAGTATTTCCATGTATTATCATAATTTTTATAGCAATTGATTAAATAGATGTGGTCTTTTAAGTCAAATTAAGCTATTTTGACAATATAGAGATTTTTAACTTATTTTGTTGTGTATGAACTTCAATAATGATTTATTTGCTTTTGTTTACTTATAACACTATATTATTATGTATGTTACTTCTTCAACAAGTATGGGATCATCATAAGGCTTCATTTAATACATTTATCATCATTTAAGGCTAAAAAGAAGCAAAAAAGTCACTTTTTGGCACATTTCCCAAGGTGATCGGCCACTAAGGGTAATTGTTGGTATTTTTGATGTTATTTTATCTTTTACCACTTAATTGTACTTAAAATTTTGATTTAGGGTATCCATATGTCAAAATTTAGATTTTTAAGGCTTTTTACTGTACTATGGGCAAAACAGTCATTTTACTCTATTTATGAGAATTTTTAATTTTTAATTCATTATTTTATGATATTTACTTCATTTAGAATGTTAAAAAATTCTCCGGGTACAAGGGTTTTATTGCCTGAGTTTTGGACCTTTTTTGGGGTTTCCAAGCCGAACTTAAGATTTTCGATTTGAGTTAGGATTTTGAACTACTTTTGTGTTCTATGGTCTCGTGGACTATCCATCACTAATACTAGGGTCTGAGCAGGGTCATTACATGGCTCGTCATCAATAGGGTTGTTACAACTAGGGTCTGTACCGGGTCGTTACAATAGTAGAAGATCTAATAGGAGATTTGACTCTGATTCAAATTGTAGTTGAAGAATCAACCATTAAAAATGTATTATTCTAAATTAAATTTGAATGCATGGGTTTTATTTTGATCGCACTTCATCGAAAGTTTTATCTGGATCCCATTTTGGCGTTTGTCCATCCAATTAATTTTTTTATTAAAAATCGTTTACAAAAACAAAGATCTTGGCAGTCTTACCTCCAACAATTAGTTTTAGAGCCATTTTTATTTTTATTTTTGATTATCGGGGCCTACTAATTTTAGAACTGTTGCTAACTTTGTTTTGCAGGCATTCTAATCTCAATTTTATGATTGTAATTAATTCATGTTTGATTGAATGGTTTGTTAATGATGATTTTCGAGGGTTGACCGTGATAGATCGAATGTGAGCCTTTGAAATATAGGATCGATGTAATAGCTAATTTTTATTTTTAAAATATCTATTTAGATTATTTAAGAACAAGTTGATTATATCAAAGAAGCACCAAAAAAAGCCCAAACAGGCGGCGGTTAAAGGCGTGGCACTGGTAGCTGGCGGCAGCAGCTTCTAGGTAATTTTTTGATTGTTTTTAGGCTATTTTGAACAATTTTTTGACAAAAAAATTCTATTTTTCAAGAGATTTTCAACAGTATAAAGAACGTCAAAAACGGAGTTCCGACGAGGCCAGAACGACCTCAGGAAGTTGGCGGTTCCAAGCAGCGACACTAGGGTTCGGCGGCAGTAGCTTTAGGCAGATTTTTTGGTAGTTTTCTGGACTATTTTCAAGCATCAGGAATTTGGCAGCGTAGTGCTGTTGCGGCCAGTAGCATTTTTTGGTGGTTCGTGCAATTTTTTCAGCCATTTTTTGAGCAATTTTTTAGCATATTTTCTGTTAGAAAATGTCATATTTTGAAAGCTTTCCAACGGTATAAAACTCGTAAAAAAACAGAGTTCGGATGAGGCGACAGGAGCCGCTTGAAGGCGGCGGTGGCAAGGGCGGCAGCGGTGGTGGCTGGTGGTGGCCGGCAGTTTCTCTCTCTCGGGACTATTTTGTATTGATTTTTTGATGTATATGAGACTAATATGATATATCAGTATATATCAGATAGTATCAGGAAAGCCTGATGCAATCAGGACATTAATCAAATGCGAACAAAGTTTTAAATCGTTGATTCTCTTAAGGAGACTGAAACACCTTAGCATTTCATTTGGATCATAAAATCAGGATATATGCATATCATGTTTATATATATATATGAACTGCGTGAATGATTGCATATTTGTTTTATTTATCATATTAATTTAATGAATTCAAAAATTCGATTTAATTAAAATATTTTGTAATAAAAAATTAAATTAAAATTTTTTAATTAATTAATTTTAATTAAATGAATAAATTTTAGATATTTTATTTTTTTACAAAATATCATGTTTAAAATAAATTTTCATAATATCAGAAATCTTGAAAAAAGGTGAAAATTAATTTCATATTTTGAATTAATTAAATGAAGAAATGTTTAATCGAAATAAATTATTATTTTTAAAAAAATATGGGATGAAAAATAAACTAAATAAATGCCTTTAATCACTAACTTAGCTGAAAAGCTAGAGAAAAAACTATGCACTTGTTAAATTTTATTTGTTTTGCATTTAAACACAAAAAGATGGTTTGATAAATCAAAATCTTTAGAATCGTGTACACGAAAAGATGTTTGATTCTTTCAGATCGTATGATTTTTTAAATTAATAAATTTATTTTAATTAAACGAATTTTTATAACCCTAAAAAATAGTTTAAAAATCTAAGTTGGAGAAAAAATTTATTCACAAATAAATCTCGCGGTCTCCATAACCAGTTTGTAGGCGATGCAATTAAACCCTGCATTTTGATAGTAAAGTGTTTCTCCCCAACGAACAAATTAATTGTGGTATCGCCAGTACAAATCTCCTTTAGAGATAATTTTAGATAATTATTAGTGTGAATTAGTTCTTCAACTGAAGGGTTCATTGTGAAGCGATTGATTTGAGATTAGGTGATGGTTAACACTTAACTATATATAATAGTATCCTCTCCAACTAAGTCACTACTATTATATTTTGGACCGAAGCTATGTCAGCTATTTAATTTTACTTAGCAAGGTCAGTTGCTTAGACAGTAAAATTAAAAAGAATTGACCTGTTTGGTCTCATAAAGGCTAGTAGATGTCCTCTCAATGATTCATGCTTTTCTCAAGTTACCAGGCTACTGGCTAATTAATTTTAAAATGGTAGAAAGAACCAAATTAAAATAAATTCAAAGTTTTGCTCATCATAATTAATATTTTTTTTTAATTATGTGATTTTCAAGATTAAAATGGCATTCAACCCACTCGCTTCTATTCTAAAAAAAATAAACTTACGGGACCAAATTATGTTTACTGGAAACGAAACTTAAACATTGTCTTAACTACCGAGGATTATAAGTTTGTATTAACTGAGATATGTCCATTGGTACCTGATGTGGGGGCGACTAAACAGAAAACCCAAGCCCATAAGAAGTGGCAGAAAGATGATCAGATGGCTTGCTGTTACATTTTGGCTTTAATGTCAAATGTTTTGCAGCATTAGCATCTGTCTATACCTAGTGTCTATGACATAACGATGAACCTCAAAGAAATATTTGGGGATCAAAATTGTGTTGCTAGGCAGGTGGCCATAAGATCTCTAATGAATACAAATATGGCAGAAGGTACACTAGTTAGGGATCATGTTTTAAAGATATTTAGTCTTCTAAATGAACTGGAGATTCTTGGAGCTGAAATTGACAAAAAAACCTAGGTCGATATCATATTCCAGTCACTTCCTGAAAGTTTTAAGTAGTTTTTCCTGAACTATTCTATAAATAAGCTCAGCCACACACTGGTAGAACTTCTTGAGGAACTTCAAGCAGCCGAGGGTGTTCTTAGGAAGCCAAGTTTTGTGTATATGGTTGAGAAGGGTTCTTCTTCTAAGCTGAAAGACAAAAAGAAAAAAACAGTTTAGCCACAGGGAAACACAGGTTCAAAAGCAGTTAAAGAACCAAAAGCTAGTATGAAGAAGCCGAGAGATAAGTGCTATCATTGTAATTAGTTTAGGCATTAAAAAAGTAGTGTCCTATTTTTCTCAATAAGCAGAACAAATAAGGTAATTTCTGTTCACTGGTTGTTGAAACATGTTTAGCGGTGTTATCTATCGGCACCTGGTATGTAGATACGGGAGCCACAAATTATGTCTGCAATTCTTTTTATGGGTTCTAGAAAACTAGACAGCTCAGTGATGAAAAAATCTAACTACAAATGGGCAATAATACAAGGGTGGCAGCAGTTGCAGTAAGAGATGCCACTCTCAGTTTTAGTAAAGATAGGATACTATTTCTAAAAGATTGTCTTTATGTACCTTCGATTAGAAAAAATTTAATTTTAGTCTCGAGCTTAATAAAGGACAAATATTCTATTCATTTTGACGAATCTGTGGTTATGAAGAAAAATAAACATTTTATTTGTTTTGGTACATTAGTAAATGATCTGTATATCGTATCTCCTATCTATCTTACACTGTAACTAACTGAAACAAATAACACATCTATATTACCATATAAGAGAAAGTTTTCTTTTTTAATAAACCAAATATTTCTTTAGCACTTACGCTTGAGTCATATTAATCTAAAAAGGATAAACAGACTGGCAGCAGATGGACCTTTGAGTTCATTGGAAGTGGAGGCACTTCAAGTCTGTGAATCCTACTTAGAGGGTAAAATGACCAAAAGGTCCTTTTCGCCTAAAGGATATAGAGCTAAAGAATTGTTGGAGCATATTTATTCTGAAGTGTGTGGTCCTATGACAATCCGGGCTAGAGGTGGCTTTGAGTACTTCGCCAGTTTTATTGATGACTACTCAAGGTATGGATATATTACCTAATGAACCGTAAATCTAAATGCTTTGAGAAATTCAAAGAATTCAAGGCGGAGGCAAAAAGCGTTTGGGTAAAAATATTAAATCACTACGATCCGACCATGGTGGAGAATACCTCTTTGGAGAGTTTAAGGGCTACTTATCATTAGAGAGGATTACATCCCAGTTGACTGCACTTGGCACTCCACAGTAGAATGGTGTAGCAAAAAGAAAGAATAAGACTCTTATGGAGATGATAAGGTCTATGATGAGTTATTTAGATTTTTTCAATTTGTTTTGGGGACTCGCTTTAGAGACAACTTCTTACATTCTGAGCATATTACTTTCTAAGTCAGTACCTTATACTCCAATAGAATTGTGGATCGAGCGTAAGCCTAGTCTAAAACACTTTCAAATTTGGAGGTGTCCAGTTCATGTGCTGAAAGGGAACGCAGGTAAGTTGGAACCAAAGACAGAAGTCTAATTCTTTATGGGTATTCCAAGGGAACGAAGGGTGGTCTATTTTATAATCCTAAGGATCAGAAGGTTATTGTTTGCACCAATGCTCGATTCTTGGAAGAGGATTACATTATGGATTATAGGCCCAATAGCAAAATTGTTCTCGAAGAACTGAGCAAAAATACCAGTAGAACGGAGGAATAAGTCACTGGTATTCTATTACCTCGTCGTATTGGGAGGATTATCGGGACAGGTGCAAATCAAGAACTGAGTTATGATTCTGCACAGCATGTTACTACTAGTACACAGACATAGGTAGTGTTTCGTCGTAGTGGGAGGGTTGTTCATCAATCTGATCGGTATATGTTCTTGGGATAATCTTTTGACTGGATCCTGACAGAAGTAGATACCGTGCCTTGTAACTACAATGAAACACTTCAAGACACAGATACAGATCTTTAGCAAAGGGCTATGAATTTAGAGATGGAATCTATGTATTTCAATTAGCTTTGGAAACTTGAAGAACCATCTGAAGGGATAAATTCCATTGGATGCAAGTGGATCTACAAGAGGAAGAGTGGAGCAGGCGGAAAGGTTGAAACCTTCAAAGTTAGGCTTGCTGCTAAAGGGTTCACTAAAAAAGAAGGAATCGACTATGAGAAGACCTTTTCGTCAGTAGCCATGATTAAGTCTATCCGGATTCTCTTATCCATTGCCGCATATTTTGATTAAAAAATCTAGCAAATAGATGTCAAGACAATTTTCCTTAACAGAAGTCTTGACGAGTGTATCTATATAATACAACCAGATGGATTCAATGTAAAGGGCCAAGAACACATATTGTGTAAGTTTAAGAGATCTATTGATGGACTTAAGCAGGCATCGAGGTCTTAAAACACTTGGTTTGATCAAGCCATTAAGTCTTATGGTTTTGATCAAAGTCTGGATGAGTCCTGTGAAGGACAAGAAGCGTGACAGAAGCGTGGTGATTTTCTTAGTACTTTATGTAGACGATATCTTGCTCATCAAAAATAATGTGGGGGCATTATCTACGGTTAAAGTATGGCTATCTGGGCAATTTGATATGAAAGACTTGGAAGAAACTAGTCACATCCTTGAGATCGAAAACAAATGATGATGGACTTATCACAAGCAAAGTATATCGATGATATCCTTACTTGTTTTAGCATGCAGGATTCCAAAAAAGGATTTTTTCTTTTTAGGCATAGAATCACTTAATCCAAGAATTAGTGTCCTAAGACACCCGATGAGATAAAGAACATGAAGACAGTTCCTTTTGCTTCGACAGTTGGAAGCCTCATGTATGCTATGCTTTGCACGAGGCCCGATATCTACTTTATCGTTGGCGTGATTAGCAGATATCAGTCTAGCCTAGGGCAGGAGTATTGGACTGCAGTAAAGAATATAATCAAGTACCTAAAAAGAACTAAGAATTATATATTAGTTTATCGGGAAGACAGTCTAATATCTTTTGGGTACACAAACTCAAATTTTTAGTCTGACGAGGCTTCCCGTAAGTCTACCTCAGGATATGTGTTTACCTTAGGAGGTGGAGCTATAAGTTGGAAGAGTATCAAATAGTTTTACATTGCTTATTCCACCATGAAGGCCAAGTATGTGGCAGCTTATGAAGCAACCAAGGAGGCCGTTTGGCATAAAAACTTCCTATTGGATCTAAAAGTGGTACCTTTAGTTCAGTCGGCTATTACACTACTGTGATAATAGTGGAGCGGTTGCAAACTCGAAGAAGCTAAGGGTTCACAAGCACATTGAGCGTAAGTATCACCTCATACGAGAAATCATACAGAGAGATAATGTTGCTGTGACCAAGATTGGATTAAGAGATAACCTTGTAGATCATTTTACAAAGAGTTTACCGGTTAAGACTTTTGATAATCATGTAGAGGGCATGGGAGTCAGATGTATGGTAGCATGGCTTTGAGTATAAGTGGGAGATTGCTAGGATTGGTACACTAAAAACTATGTTTTTAGTATTTATGTTTATTTTAATAAAATTAATTTTTTATTTTACGAGAATCTTTATGAGTAATATATGTGTATCATTTCTTTAATGTTATGCATAGATATTCGATATTCTATATAGTATTTAATCTGGTATGTAGAGTACGGCTTACATACAAAAAATTAAATTTTAGGTTCTTACAGAATATATGTTTTATGTTCACAATTTAGATAGAAATTGACATACCATCGGTACGACTATAACACTGAGTTTTAGTAGACTTATCTTGGTTATGGGAAACAGATAATAGCATCGTCTATTGTTCTGACTCTCTATGCTAGTACACTTTGTGTGTATTGAACGGAATATTTTGGTTAATTAATTTTGTACTGACTATATAAATTAATTTACACCACAAGGTTATTATAAATAGTGATCATTCTCTTAATCCTGAAATAATTATTGATTTTCATATATTTAATATTTGTTATTTTGATTCATTAGAGGGTGCGATCTTATATGGGTTTATATTTTCGGTGAGTTAGATGGCGGTATTATTTATATAAAAAATATTAATTATTGACGAAATTCACGTCCTGAAAGATCGGGATTGACGATACCCCTTAAGGAAGCTTATAAGTTTTGATCAGGCCAAACCCTACAGGTGGATTAAATTATCCTGCGGTCAAATAAGTTAAGTAGAAGGGCTTAAAGAATATCAAGATGACGATTAAATTAACTTGTCAGTAATTAAATTTAATTGGCAGGTATCGAGAATCTTAACGTGTGGAGAAATGGTAAGCATTTAATAATAGGAGCTAAATGCAAGAAGGTTTTGAGATTATGGGTCAAAGTGCAATTATAGTTATTTAGTGGTATGAATTTTAATTTAGTATTTTATAAAAATTGCAAAAATCGCTACTAGTTTTTCATAATTACAAATACCGCTATGATGTTTGCTTAATTGCGGAAATCGTTGATACGTATCTGTATTCCACTGGAAGTCTTACTCAAAATTACTCCATAGGTCCCTACTGTAGCCCTATAAATATGCGAGTAGGTTGAACTAATTTCATAATTTGTCTTCCAAGACTAAAGCTGTTCAGGTTCTGTCGGTACATATTCTTGATAGATTGTCGCCCACCCTACATTCAAAAATCGCATAAGGGAATACAGTAAAAGATCTTATAGGCGGTTCGACTCAGATTCAAATCATAGTTGAAGAATCGACTAGTAAAAATGTATTATTCTAAATTAACTTCCGATGCATGGGTTTTATTTTGATCGTTCATCATCGAAAGTTTTATCTGGAGCCCGTTTCGGCGTTTGCCTATCTAGTTAATTTTTTTTATCTAAATTCGTTTACAAAAATAAAGATCTTGGCAGTCATGCCTCCAACGTTTCAAATGTGTGTTTTGGGCTTTTTTAGAAGTTAAGAGGAACATTCATCGTTGATTGAATTCCCTTATTACAATAGTTTCTAATCGACCATAGGAATGGCCCCTTACGAGGCGTTGTGTGATAGAAGATGTCACAGTCCAATATGTTGGAAGAGAGTCAGAGAGAGAAAGTTACTAGAACACAAGATTGTTCAAATCACTACAGACAAGAAAAAGTTAATGCGAGAGAGTTTAAAGAACATAAGGTAGATAGAGACGTTATGCGGATAATTTTAAACGCGATATGAATTTTTGGAGAAGGGAAAGTTGAGTTCTTTGTACATTAGATCATACGAAATTATCAAGAAGATTGAAAACAAAATGTATCAATTAGCCTTACCACTATAATTGTCAAGATTGCACGATGTATTCCATGTATCAGTACTAAAGAAGTGCATACCAGACCATTCTCACATTTTGACAGTACAACCTATCGATCTCCAGCTCGAGCTTACATATGAAGAGGAGTTGATGCAGATATTAGATAGAAAAGAACAAGTTTTGCGGAGCAAAGTCATTCTATTAGTGAAAGTGTTGTGGCGTAGTCACTCCATTGAAGAAGCCACTTGGGAGCGGAATGAGAATATGTGAAAGAAGTATCCACATCTATTTGAATAAGGTATGTAAATTTTGAGGATGCAATTTTTTAAGCGGGTAGATTGTAATAGCCCGTATTCCCAAAACTAATAGAAAAGAAAATACAAATTGAGTTTAATGAGTTCGCAGGTTGTAGAGGGAAGTTCTTAAATCGAACTTTTATGAAAAATGCCAGTCTAATCTTTTAACCTTTTTGAGCTCGAGATTGGGATGGAATGAGCCCAATATCAGTCTAATGTTATTACTTTTTGAAAGTTCAAATTTCTAAGTCCAAAGACAAAAGAAGCAGAGATTTGACTCAAAGACCAAGAAATGTAAAACGGACGTTTGGACGACGAGCGAGGAATTAGGGTTGCACAAATTTTAAAGCTAGGTCGAAATAGAGGCTTATAAAAAGACGCAAATTAAGACATGAGAGGAGGGCTAGAAATTGTGAAAATAAGGGAAAAAGGGCGGTGGCTCTCCTAGAAGGTCGTCTAATGGCGTGTTTGACTAGAAACTCCACGCCACCATCTATATCCATGAGCGGCTAGAAGTCTCACTTAGGGTTTTAGATGAAACCCTAGCCAAGTGATGTTTGAACTTTATATTTGATTGCAGATTCATTTTTTTTACTCTGTGTACAACTCTCGATAAGTTTTGGATTTTCTTTATAATAAATATCCTTGGTTTTGATATTCGTTTTCTGTGATTGCGACTATCGAGTTATACAATGTTTTATTTATGAACGTGATATAAACGTGAGGTAGGTTATGCTTTATGATGACGAGCTGTGCCAAACTCAATGAAAACAGCTCGTTCCGTCGAAGATAATCTATGCCAGGTTTGGGTCTCATTAATTGTCTTGAGAAATCCGTCAAGGCTTGTAGCCATAATGGATATTGTGCGAGTAAATAGTTTAGATCTATAATTGGCATAAGTTTATCTTTGTGAGGTCAGGGTAGATTCGAATTCCTAAAACTTTTCACTTTTATAGATCTTTTATATTAGTTTTTTTAATTTTATATTATTCAAATCAATCCCATATCAAAAACTCAACCAATTTCTATTTCAAATTAATTTTAGGAACTAATCTAAAAATACCACAACTTAACCTATTTGTTCTTGTTGGAACGATACCTAGTCTTAACCACTATACTACGGAGTAGTAGTTTTTACTTGGTTTTAAATATTTTTGGTGCAATAACAACAAACATCAAATTTTCCCATATCCTGTCAGCAATAACACCCAACTTCTAGAAATGTAACACGGGGAGGAAGACTTATTCCTCAGTGGGTTTGATTTCGATGAGATTAAAGCCGTTTAGATGTCAATGAATGAGGAAGATAACTACGTGAACCCAAAAGTTGTAGCCATGATGAATGGAATATCCCTCCTAGGATGGAACTCTAAAAGAATTTATAGGGGGTCGCAAAACCAATTCCTATCAACAACGGTCAAGCATTTAACTCGGGTGCAAGCTAGAACAAAAAGAAATGGGAATGCAAAGAATGAAGAAAGTGGTAGCCGTAAGGAAGACCGATAACTATAGACTAACCTTAAATAGGTGTTTCATCAAGGAAGGAGAAGATTTTCCCTATTGTGAATTCCCAGATCCCTGGATCAAAGAAGAAACTAACCAAATTGCCCTAAGATTGGAGATCTAATTCGGTCATTAGTTGCTTGATAGTGAAGAAGAGAAGGAGACATGAAAAGTGGGATTCACCGAAAGAGTAGTAAAGGACTAGGCAGACTTCATGGAACAAAATGATCTGGGTTCTTTCTTCGATGATGAGATGGCCAGAATGCGTATAGGCAATAAAGACGACGTTGTGATGATCATGGATGCCAACACTTCAATGGATTACATGGTACTCATTGTAGATGCCACCAATGAAGTTCAAAATAATTGGTTCTTTGAGTATGATCTTATGTATGATATATGTAGCCAGTCAGAGCCCGAGTTCAACGAGTCTATCAAAAGCCAGCCTATAATATGGTCTTATGATGGTGAGTTTTCCGAGAATGCGCCTGGTGGCATACTCGGTTCTTCTTTTTATTTCGAATTTGAGTAAAAAAATGTAACGCCCGTTAACATCAATAAAATGAATCTGGATTTCCCTTATTTAGTTATGCCTCAAATATCTTGTATGGATTCCAAATATTTTGATGAATTCGAAAGGACTTCCCTAAGAATTAAAATCATTAATTGAAAGAGAAGAGAAATTGCGTGGTATACCTGTAATAGAAGAAACTATTTCAATAAATCTAAATAATGAAAATGATCTGTAAATGGTTTAGATCGGTTCCACGCTATCTTCAGAGGAATGTGGGCAGTTAACCATTTTGTTAAAAGAGCTTAAAGATGTTTTTGAATGGTCCTATGAAGACTTACCTAGAACCGATCCTGACACGTGCAGCATCAACTTCCGCTCTACCCGGATGCCAAACTAGCTAAGTAGAAACTCAAAAGAATAAGGCAAGACCAGGCCCTTAAGATCAAAGAAGAAGTAACTAACTAAATCAATGCTGAATTGCTCATAGTCACTAAGTATCCTAAATAGATAGCCAACATCGTGCCAGTACCAAAGAAAGATGGGAGAATTTGGGTTTGTGTTGATTTTAGAGACCGTAATAAGGTTATTTCAAAGGATGACTTCCTCTTTCCCATATGCGCTCTTATCTTTCATAGACGGTTTCTCAGGATATAACCAAATCTTGATGGCATCTGAAGATCGAGAAAATACTACCTTCACTGTGCCTAGGGGAACTTATTGTTATAGGGTTATGCCCTTTGAGTTGAAGAATGCGTGAGTAACCTATTAGAGAGCGACAACTACATTGTTACATGGTATAATAAACAAGGAAGTGGAGGTTTTTGTTGACAATATGATAGTAAAATCTAATATTGAGGAAAGACATTTTGTGGCCTTAAGAAAGTTCTTCGAACGAATCAGAACATATAGTTTACGCTTAAATCCACAAAAGTGTGCCTTTGGGGTGATTGTAGAAAAGATGGTTGGGTTCATAATCACATAATAGGGTAGAAAAAACTATCCATCAAAGATCAAAACTATCTTCGAAATGCCTCCTCCTATGACTGAGAAAGAGGTAAGAATTTTCTTAGAAAAAATTCAGTTCATCAGCCAATTCATAACCAAGTTAATGTCAACTTGTGAACCTCTTTTCGACTATTGAAGAAGGGAATGAAGTATCAATGGGACCAATAATGTTAAGATGCTTTCGATACTATACAACGACACCTATAAAAATTTCCAGTTTTGTCACTGTCAGAACCCGGAAACCCTCTGATCCTATATCTGTTAGTAACTAATTCAGCAATAGGATGCATGCTTGCACATGAACATGAAGCTAAAGTAGAGAGAGCCATTTATTATCTAAGAAGATAATGGAATTTGAGCTTTGATATACGCCTTTAGAGAAAACCTATTGGGTACTGGTATGGGCATTCAAGAAATTACGCCATTTTATGCTCGTGTACCGTGTCATCTTAATTTTGTGGATGGATCTACTCAAATACATGTATGAAAAAATAGCGCTAACAAGAAAGTTAGCCTGATAATTATTATTATAGCAGAATTCGACCTACAATATAAGACAAATAAGTCAATAAAAGGAAGGGTTGTCAATGAGTTTTTGGCAGATCATCCCAATGAAGGGGTAAAGGACATAGAATATGAATTCCCAGATGCGCAAGTATGGGAAATTGAGGAGCTGTGGACTCTATATTTTGATGGTGCTTCGAATTAATAGGTTATGGGATTGAGATACTATTAATCACCCTCGACGATTCCCACGTCCTATTGGCTTACAAGTTGAATTTCAATGTTACGAACAATCAGTCGGATGGAAAGCAACTTTGGAACTAGGGACAAGGAAATCGGAGGTAATAGGAGACTCAACATTGGTAGTATCCTAAGCAAGGGGAGAATAGAAGGTCAAAGAAGGAAGGATAATCTTGTACCACTATAAGCTCAAGAAAATGATCTTGTGCTATGAGAATGTGACATTAACCCATGTGCTAAGATTACAAAACTAGTTTGCTGATACTCTGGCTACCTTGGCTTCAATGGTAGATATACCACTTAGAGTAAAAATAAGACGTTTGGAGATTCACTGGCACGACATACATGCAGTCGATAGCATTGCCGCTATCCAAGAAACCTTTAATCATGATATTTGGAACTTCATCAAAAAGGGAGAGTATCCCAATCAAGCAAGAAAGAAAGACCAATGAGCCATAAGAAGATTAGCTGTGCGATTTGTAATATGTGGAGGAAAGTTGTATAAAACTAAGTATCTGGGAGTCAACAAGCTATGTGTCAGCTCATAAAAAGGGTATGAACTAATGAGAGAAATTTATAAAGGAGTTTGTGGGCCACATATGAATGACTTAATGTTAGCTAAGAATATTTTGCGTTAAGGATACTTTTGGATGACAATGGAGAAAGATTGCTACAAGTTTGTACAAAGATGCCAAAAATGTTAGGTTTACACTAACCTCGTGCGTGCACCCTCATCTCAGCTTTATAGCATAACTTCACCATGTCCATTTTTGATTTGGGGGATCAACGTGATAGGGAAGATCATGCCAAAAGGCATCGAATGGTCATGAGTTCATCTTTATAGCCATTGATTATTTCACAAGTGGGTTGAAGCTACTTCATACTCTGTTGTAAAAGATTTTCACGTAGCTATGTTCATCAAAGATAACCTCATTTATTGATATAGAGTTTTACACGAGATTATTTTTTATAATGGTTCTCATTTCCATGGAGACCTCTTAAACCTCGTAGAAGAGTATCGGATAGCGGTTCACAAATCTTCTCCATTTAGACCATAGACCAATAGGGTTGTGGAAGATGCTAACAAGAATGTAAAGAAGGTTCAATAGAAAACAATAGAGGGAAGTTGGGACTGACCGGAAGTTATCATTTGCACTATAGGGATATCGAACGTCAATTCGAACTTCAATTGGGGCTATGTCATATGCATTGGTCTATGAGATGGAAGCAATCTTACCCATGGAGGTGGAGATCCCATCCTTGAGAATGGTGGTTAAAAGCAATATGTCAAAAGAAGACTGGCAGAGGGACAAATTTGAATAATTAATGTTATTTCATGAAAGGAGGCTTAAGGTATTGTTTCATGTCCAAGGGTATCAGATGATAGTGGCTTGGGCATTCAATAAGAAGGTCAAATCTTGAAACCTAAAAGAAGATGACTTGGTTTTTAAGGAGATTTCGAAGTTTAACTTGATCCAAATAGCGAGTTCAAGCCTAATTGGGCCAAGTTTGACCTTATCAAGACTGTGATGTCAGGAAGAGCCTCCATTCTCATGGATCTGGATGAAAATGTCTTTTCTACGCTAATCAACTTGGATAAGCTCAAGCAATTTTATCCCTATGAAAAAAAAAAAAAAAGCCCATTGCGTTGAAAATCGAAAAGGCCGCTATAAACACCTCGATTTGATTGAGCTGTATCTTAGGTTTATTTGGGTGAATTTGATGATGAAAATTGAGATGAATGATGCTCAAAATTCTTCAAACAATTTCCAAATGATGATTCAAACTTAGTACAATAGAGGACCTAAACTAAACCTTCAGGTTGCAATTTTCATCCCAAATGACCACATATACCATTTGACCACAAAGTAACAGTCCCACCTTTCTTCATCGCGACTGTTACACTAATTTTCTCAATGGCAATAAGAAACACTTGGAAACTGAAATAATCCTTGCGGCCGGTGCTTTTGTTATTACAGGTGTGACGTTGTTTCTAGCGACTGCAACCTTTTACGGAACCTTCTATTCCCTTGATGTGGCACCACACTAGTGGACGACACTCCATGTCATTAGCCTATAAATTAGAGCCTTCAACTTCATTTTGAGGGAGGAGTTCGATGCATCGAAACTCTATCAAAATACCGACCCAAGCCCTCACCCTAATCACATTGCTTGCTCTCGAAATATTGAGATTTGAGTATTCCTTAGTGATTATAAGATCGGGAGACGAGTGTTTCATTTTCGACATGCAGACATGCTTGGATCGTCGCATTGTTGGTACAATTCTTAGAATTTTGACTATTCTCTTTTCACATTTTCTACCTCCGTGAAAAGGTTGAAATTAAGTTATTTTTCATTTTAATTTCCGTCACTCGCATGCTAATGTTTAGTTAATTATTATGAAATCATCATCTTATTCATTATTATTTTGATTAAAATTGCTAAAATCGATCTTTGTAATTCTGTTTCACATTGTATGCTCACACCCGACACACTGATTTTTAAAATTTAGTAAAACATAGCCTAAATAACTCGCGATCGAAAAAAATAATGTTACTGACATAATCATCATGCACTGACATTGTCACGACCAAGACATTGTTACTCGCGATTGCGAGCTTATGATTTGAATTTGTAGCAACCGTAACATATGTCTCAGCCACGACATTGTTATTATTCTACGACCATTTTTTTTGGGGGAAATGGTGCATCAGATATCTATTATTTTTAGGAAAATGTCATTTTCTTTTTAAAATAAGAAAATCCAAGGTATTCGAGCACGCTTTTTAGAAAAATGGAGTCATCAGTTGGGTTTTTGAGAAAAACTAAGAAAAACAAAAAAAGACTGTCGATCTTTTAAAAGGCGTAACAAGAAAAATAGAGGATTCGGTGGATATGGTACAAAAAGGGAAGGTGTTAGGCACCTTTTTCGGACAACCATGAGGTTGGCCTATACTTTGTCAATATTGATTCTTGTTGTAAACTTTTTAAAGGAAACATGTAAAAAATAGGAGGGTAGAAAGAGTTCAAATAGAAGTAAGCAATGATACAAAATCTTAACTACGATTCTAGGGCCATGCAGCTTGGATATTATTTTTAGATATGCCACACGTGTTATTTGAGCAAAGAAAAATGAAAAACATGTGAGTAAGAAATAAAACGAACAAGTAAGGATTTAAAGGTCATATAACAGTATTTCTGCCTCTAACATGCTATGAACAGGCTATACAAAATAAACAAAGAAGATTTAAGAACTATTGTAAGCTACTGGACATACATAAAAACTCACGGCCGTAGCAACAAATGTTGCAACCGTGACAAAATAAGTCACAAAACGTGCGTCCATGACAAATATAGGGTTACCGCAAGGAATAGAATGAACAAGCTCACAGTCGTGACAAATAAAATTCGTGGCTAAGATTTTTTAGGGTCCAAAAAGAGCATATTCAACATTCAAGGCCTAAAATAGACTTGAATAGACAGGATATGCAGGACAGAGACCATAACCCATTTATTCTAGGTTAGATATACCATCCTTCATCCTTTATACAAGCAACATCTCAAAATAAGACATAGAGACCATTGAAATGAATAACAGAGTACTTGAAACACATTTTCATGTCATTGGTCTCACAAAGCTTCACGGTCATAGAAAAAGAATATGGCGGCAGTAAAAAATGTGGAAATAAAAGCTGCGGCCGCTATAAAAAAGAACAAGAGCACTAGCGACCGTTATCGTGAGTTTAACAAAACACGTGGCTGTGACATTAAAAGGCCACAACCGTTATGTTTTTGTAACTACAGAACATACAGAAAAAATGGTGTACAAAATTGAGACCATGACCATTTGATTTAGGCCAGATCTACCATTCATTTTCTAACAAGATCATGGACTGAGGTACAGAGAAGACCAAAGCAAAACATAATGAGAAAAAGGAAAAGAAACCTTGAAATAAACAATTAACAGAGAGTTTCAAAGAGAGTTTTCATATTTTTGGCCTTAAAATAAACATCACGGCCGTGAAAATAGAATGTCGTGGCTGTGAGTAAAGAAGGCAAAAACGTACCCGTAAGAAACCCACGATCGTGACTATAAGCTTAACAAAATTGGTAGCTGTGACATTAGAAGATCGCAACCATCATGTTTCAAAACCTCAGAAAGTTTTTGAAGTGCTCTGTGTGCTCGTGAGCATTGAAACAAAATAGAAACGACTGTAAATATATGAAACAGAGAGCTATGAATACACTGTTTATGATGAAAACTTAAGGAAACAAATGCTTGCTTTGAAATAAATGGTAAATAAACAATAAAAACAATGAAAACCTTATCTACGATACCCCTGGGGAAAGAAAATGAGGGTTTAAGAAGAGTCATGGGTTCCTATGGTTACTTCATGTGAATATCCACCTCGAACGGTCCCTCGACAGTGAGAATATGATATCTCCAAGTCAATATATGGGTTTCAAGAACTCCTCCGAGGCAAACAAGAACACTAACGGGACTCGAGAAGTATAGAATGAATGGGAGAATATCGGGTGGGGGAGTATTTTGGCAGAGCTTGGGCCTCCAGTTGTTTCTACCTCTCATTTTTGCTTAGAATCATTGTCTATTTATAGGCAAAGTGGGCTACACAAACCCCCTCTAGAATGCTCTCACCTGTCCAAAAATGGGTAAAAATGACGACTGCTACCTTTATGGCAACGCAAAGGATAGCCGTGACTTTCAAAAGTCGCGGCTAGGCTCAACAAGTAGCGGTTGTGACAAATGAAGTCGCGACCTATCCTAGAGTTTTCAAAAAGGTAGCGGCCGTGAGTTTAAGGACACAGTCTGTTCTAGGCTTTTCAAATAGTGGCGACTGTGAGTATAGGAATGTCACGGTCGAAAGGTTTTGGGTGGTTTTTTTGGATTTTGAACCGTATTCCTGATCTTTCTTGCTTGGGAGTATTATTCTCATATTTTTGTCATTAGAGCGCATTCGAGATGGATGTCTAAGATTCAATTTAGTCAAATTACGGTGTTTATAGTTGACCCTTTTTGATAGAGCTTGTAACAATTCATGGTGCAAGTAAATGTCAAAACTCCATGAACAAACCGATTGAACAAGCTACCAATCTTAGGCACAAACAAAACATGCAGAAAAGCATGGTTAGACACAATATTCCATCAAGTTTCCTACGTACCCCGTTGCAAGGGATCAGTCCGATCGTAGTTGTGGGGCAATGCATATGATGCAAACAGGCTAATCATGATGTATTGTAGATGCAAAGCATGGTGCATGTACAAAGAGTGATGGAAAACATAGAAACTTCAAAAGGTCGAATCAGGACATAAAGAAGTAATCAACAATCCAAAGCTTGAAGAACTCCACTGGAGGTGCCTGGGAAGTAGGGCTTAGGGTGCCTAGAACACTAAGGCTTAACAAACCTAAGAATCATTCCACGAACTTAGGACCTAGATAATGCTTCGCATATGATTAGGGCTTGAAAGAGAGGGTTGCCTAGTCTTCTAGGGCTTTGAAAAACATAAGTATCGTCTCACGAACTTAAGATCTAGACAATGTTAGGGTTGTATACTGAAAACTATGGATTTATTTAGTTTTAGTATTTAATTTTATTTTAATAAAATTATTTTTCTATTTTAATGAGAATCTTAATAAGTAATGTATGCAATATCATTTCTTTAATATTATGCATATATGTTCTTTATTCTGTACAGTATTTAATCTAATGTATAGAAAACAGCTTGCACACAGAAGACCAGATTTTAGGTTCTTGTAGAATATAAGTATTGGTTCACAATTTAGATGAAAATGGACATACCATTGGTACAACTGTAGCATAGCATTTCAATAGGCCTGTCTTAGTTACAGGAAATAGATAATAGCATCGTCTATTGTTCCGACTCTCTGTGTTAGTACATTTTGTGTGTATTGAACGGGATACATTAGGGTAATTAATTTTATACTGAGTATATAAATTAATTTACACTCCAAGGTTATTATGAGAGAGCTTATGCTCTTAATCCTGAAATAATTATTGATTTGTATATATTTAATATTCGTTGTTTTGATTTATTAGAGGGTGCGATCTTATAAGGGTCTATATTTTCGATGAGTTGGATAGTGATGCTAATTATATAGTGAATATTAATTATTGATAGAATCTACGTCTCGAATGATCGGGATTAACGATTCCCTTTTAAAGAAGTTTATAAGTTTTGATCGAGCCAAACCCTGCAGGTAGATTTGTTTATCTGGCGGTCAAATAAGTTAAGACTTAAGCTCATAACTTGTCTTCAAGAATAAGGTTAACCAGGTTCTGCCGGTACGAGTTCTCGAATGATCGTAGTCCACACTACGTTCGAGAATCGCATAAGACAATATAGTTCAAGGTCTGACAGGAGCTTCAACTAGGAATCAGAAGTTCGTAGTTGGAGAATCGACCAAAAAGGTATTCTTCTAAATTAACTATGGTGGCACGGGTTTTATTTTGATTATTTGGCATCAAAAGTTTTATCTAGAGCCCGTTTCGATAATTGCCAGTCCAGTTATTTTTTTCAAAAAATCGTTTACAAAAACAATGATCTTGGTAGTTTTGCCTCTAACAATTGATATCAGAGCCGTTTTATTTTTTGTTTAAGGTTTATCGAGGGGCTGGGTTGTCACGCCCCAAACTCTGGGCCACGTGAAACACCCACAAACAACCATATAAAACACCCAACCCAATGTTTATTCACAGATAATTACATACATGCATTTAATATACCCACCTTAAAGGCTTACATCACACAGTTCTAACACCAAAAAATATATTATAAGCATACAAGATCAAAAGAGCAAAATAGAAGACTACAGATCTTTCGCCGCAACCGGCAACCCCGAATCAAACTGCATGACCGGTACCTAAAAAATATTTTAAATCCCACACTATAAGCTAAAACTCAGCAGAAACTAGACAAACATGAAATGTAAGCTAAACATGCTAGAAAAATGATGTGCAGCTTTCGAGTCATATAAGCTATAAAAACGGTTTTATATCTAAACTCGTACGAGTCTCAAAGGAGAAATATTTTGAAAACGATTTTATATACGGACTTACCAGAGCCTCAAGGAAAACAGTTTTGAAAATAGTTTTGTATCATGACTCATCAGAGCCTAAAAAATAAGTTGATATATATATGTATATATATATATACTACAATTCTTTACCAGCAAAGATAGACTCCTACGAGCCAAGACTCCCACAAGCCCCACATGCAACACAGATATATGTATACCGACTCTTTCTTGAGCCCCAACAATAGATATATCGTATTCAAGTAGATATTAGAATAAGAACCCTTTTCGACTCAAGGAGCCACAAAAGAAGTTTGAAATTAGTTTTATAAATGGTTCTATCCATGCCACAAAGCATCACATGTAATCCATGCACCTTCTCGGGCTTTCACCGAGGGACCATAGCCTTAACTTTTTCCTGATTGACCTGAGCTAACAAATATCTTCACGGTCTTCCACCGTAGGACGAATAAGCCCCCTTATTTTA
Source organism: Heliamphora exappendiculata (assembly GCA_034768845.1). Classification (NCBI taxonomy): domain Eukaryota; kingdom Viridiplantae; phylum Streptophyta; class Magnoliopsida; order Ericales; family Sarraceniaceae; genus Heliamphora; species Heliamphora exappendiculata. The sequence goes on from JAOTRH010077377.1 coordinate 71,193, forward strand.
CATGGGATAAAATCGTATACCACAGGATAACACTGCATACCACGGGATAAAATCGCATACCATGGGATAAAATCGTATCAACATATGCATATATAAAACTAGAGCTTCAAATGCATCAAACCACACAAGGCCACATATCTATCCACATATTGCAAGAATAAAACTAACTAGAGTTTCATAAGCATAAAACCACGTATAACCACAACGTTCCACATAACGGTGCCTCACAACCCGCCACGACTCCAGAAGCCACACACTCGTCACGACGTCACATGCCACACACTCGTCATTCGCTCACCCGAACGACCTGTTCACTTACCGAGACAACCAACGATACAGAAAACAAAAACCTAACTCGGAGGCTAACACTAAACCTCCCACAAAATAGTTCTCATCAAAAATCACCTTTAAAACGAACAACGGACCCACACGTCCTGCTCCCAATGATGCACCAACCACCATGCACACAACCGTGCATCAACACACGCAACACCCGCATGAACTGACCAACACGCTCTCCATGACTTCAATCGACAGGGCCCCATAATCTAATCAACTGAAAAAAATCCCTAGAGGAGAGTAGTTAATTGAGCCCTAGAACCCAATCGACCGAGAGGCCACCATACAACCACCAAAGCAACCAAAACACCAAAATGCCCCACACAGGACCCAGTTGACTGGACCCCATTCAGTCGACCCAAACAAGCTACTGGAATCTAGCAAAAAACCCCAAAAACACAGGTTAGTTGACTGACCTCCTCGATCCAGTCGGCTGAACCCCTAAAACAACGATCTAGTCGATTGAACCCCTAGTTTAGTCGATTGACCCCAGGTAGAAACTGACCCTGAGCTACTGGTTCAGCCCTCTCGAACCCAAAATGAAGTCTTAAAACTTCCATCAAACACCCTTGAACATACCCATGCGCAAGACTAACACCAAAACCTCGAAAGAAACACTCAAAACTCGATTCCACCCCACCGAAATCGACAAAAAATGTTTTTGAACCCCCAAAACCAACGTTTGAAACATAAGGCGATTTCATGCATTTTGAAATGGTAAAAACACACACGATTACACGTAGCACCCTTATAAGACATGAGAGTCTAGGATCCTACCTCATTAAGTTAAAAACTCGATGCCTCGAACCACGTGTAAAACTAAAATTTATTGAAATGAAATTTTATCCAAATGAAAGCATAGCCCACCACAAGGAGACTAACGATCTGCTATTAGATCATCGAAAATTGAGCCCCGGGCCCCCGAGAAGTTAGAGAGAAGACAGAGAAAAAAAGAGAAACTTAGCTGAGAATTTTTGAAAATATTTTTTGAAAATATCTATCACGAGATATTTATAGGTCACAAAAATATCTTATTTTAAAACTCTCACCACAATGCCCAACGGCCTTGGAAACCAACTCCACATGCATATCTAAACCCAAACATGCATAAAAATGCATATAAACATGCTGTAACAAAAACGACAAACACGTGTAAAAAAATGCCAAAAAAATAAAATGGGTCACGGTCTGATAACTCTACCCCTTAAAGGAATTTTATCCCCAAAATTCAAGACAATGTTGAAAGGAAACACCCCGTCGATCACAATCGACACAGGAATGAGAGATGGTCAGCCAAACCATTCCTAGGATACATTCAAACAAGGCCATATATTCTAAACAACGGCTAACTACCTCAAAAGCATGGGATCTACAACTCGTCCTAACCTCACATCTTCACCAACTACTGTCTCAACACAGCACACCATCCACGAAGTTCATCACCAACTCCCTAAACAAATGAAATGTAGAAACACAAAGCTCCTGTGTTGATAAGAACACTGACCCAAAGTCTTCATACTCAGAAAGTACCTCTGCTTACTGTAGAAATAGCTGCCTCATCAGGCACATCCAGTGCCTTAGAAGAACAGGGATCTGTAAGTGCATACGCTCAACCCTACGTCATTCTAGTATGTCCGCCATAACCCGACACTATCGACTGCCGCACCGACTGAACTGAAGTACCCCATCCAGCAATTCGAGAAGTCTGAACTACGGGAGGCTATTGTCGATCCTGCACAAATGAACCCTCTAGTGTGCCTACTGTACTCGGCGCACTCTCTCTCTGGGGATAGTTCCTGCGAATATGTCCAGTCTGGCCGCATCCATAACAAATCGGTAGCTCCCTCCCCTGTGACTAAATCGGACTCTAGGACTGCCTCAATTGTGGATACTGATACAGCCTCGGCTGCAGGTAATCTGGCACACGTGCCTCAGCTATCCACACTGATAACATCTAACCTCCCTCTACTCTGGCCTCCCCGACGAAGCCACCGATGGTGCTGGTGCAGAAAATTACTGTGATAATTCAGATGGATGAAAACTAATGCCAGACGACTTTTGCCTTTTGCCAGAACGCCCACCTATATGTGCCTCTGCCCCACCTTATAGTGTCCTAGCCTCCCTGGAAACCTGAATATCAGTCAAAGTGTTCTCAATCCTCGTTGCTGCCTTTACCAGCTCTGTAAAAACACGTAATCCCATGCTGGCCACTCTCTCTCTAATTACGGGCCTCAAACCCTGCTCAAATCTCCTCGATCGCAGCTCGTTAATTGCCACCAACTCCGATGCAAAACGAGATAGGCTCGTAAACCTGGCCTCATACTGCATAACACCCATCGCTCCCTAGGTGAGGGTATAGAACTCCTCTCTATACAAGTCTCTAGATGAAGCAGAAAAATATTTCAACTGAAAAACACTAGTGAAAGCTGCCCATGTGACCCCAATAGTATTTTTGGCATATTTCCACCACTCGTGAGCATCACCCCTCAGCTAAAACATGGCAAAAGAAACCTGCAACTCATCCTCAACTATCTACAGCGTGTCAAGGATTTAGGTCATTAGCTCCAACCACTCTATAGCCACAATAGGATCAGGATCCCCCGCAAAGGTAAGAGGATCTATACATCTGAACTCTCGCATTGCCACCATAGCCCTTGACTCAGACACTCTCTCTCTTTCTCCCTCTAATGGTCTCACCTATAGCGGCCTCAACCAGCTGTTGGATAGAACCAACCAGCACACGCAGTAACTCTGTCACGTTCATCAGTCCCTGTAGAGCATTTACATGCCTAGCATCAAGGATAGGCATATCCCATTGGCCAAAACTACGGCTACGGCCTCGTCCTCTCTACGCAAGTATCACGTCTATATGAAAGAAACACAGAATATAAGATGCAGTACATCGCATGAACATAAACACTAACCACATAAGCATGCTAACACGTAGTCACATAGGTTTATGCAAAACAACCCCACATACCGAGTAGAACCGACAAGAGTGACGTGTCAATTTGGATAACCTAATTAGATTCCTTACCAAAAAACACGTCAGCTACACGCGTTTCTAACCTGGCTTCCAAATTTGTTAATCCAAACGCCCAAATGCGAGACTAATCAATCCTAAGGTTCAACTCCCATGCTCACATATACACAACATTCGCACATACCCAACATGCTAACACGTTCATGTTTTTAAAACATCTAAACACAAGCAATCAAGCACATGCAATCAACCTCACACGGTGATGCACCCTCTTTCCACAGCTGTTAGGTATTCGAACCCAGAGCTCTGATACCATACTATCACGTCCTAAATTTTGGGTCACATGAAACACCCATAAACAATTATATAAAACACCCAACCCAATGTTTACTCACAGATCAATACATACATGCATTTAATATATCTACCCAAAGGCTTACATCACATAGTTCTAATACCAAAAAACATGTTATAAGCATACATGATTGAAAGAGCAAAAAGAAAGACTACAGATTTTTTGCCCCAACCAGCAACCCCAAATCAACCTACACGACCGGTATTTAAAAAACATTTTAAATCACACACTATGAGCTAAAGCTCAGCAGAAACTAGCCAAACATGAAATGTAAGCTAAACATGCTAGGAAAATTATGTACAACTTTCGAGTCACACGAACCATAAAAATAGTTTTATATCTGAACTCATACGAGTCTCAGAGGAAAAACATTTCAAAAACGATTTTATATAAGGACTCACCAGAGCCTTAAGGAAAACAGTTTTGAAAACGGTTTTGTATCATGACTCATCAGAGCCTAGAAAATAAGTTGATATATATATATATATATATATATATATATATTACAACGCTTTACCAGCAAAGATAGACTTCTATGAGCTAAGACTCCTACGAGGCCCACATGTAACACAAATACATGTATACCGACTCTCTCAGGCCACAACAACAGATATATTGCATTCAGGTAGGAGCTATGAAAACGGTTTGAAATCAATTTTATAAATGGTTCTATCCATGCCACAAAGCATCATATGCAATCCATGCACCTTTTTGGGCTTTCACCGAGGGACCGCAGCCCCAACTAATGCCTTGTTGACTAGAGCCAACAGATATCTTTACGGTCTTTCACTGTAGGATGAATAAGCCCCCTCATTTTACACGGGATAAAATCGTTTCAACATATGCATATATAAATTCAGAGCTTTAAATGCAACAAACACACAAGGCCACATATCCGTCCACAATATGCAAGAATAAAACTAACTGAAGTTTTATAAGCACAAAACCACGTATAACCACAACGTTCCACATAACGGCGCCACACAACCAGCCACGACTCCACAAGCCACACACCCGTCATCTGCTCACCCGAACGACCTGTCTACTCATCGGGACAACCAGCAATGCAAAAAACCAAAACCTAACGTAGAGGCCAATACCAAACCTCTCACAAAATGGTTCTCACCAAAAACCACATTTAAAATAAATAATGGACCCACATGTCCCGCACCCAACGATGCACCAACCACTATGCACGTAACCGTGCATCAACACCTGCAACACCCGCATGAACTGACCAACACCCTCTTCGTGACTTCAATCGACTTGACCCCATAATCTAATCAACTAAAAAAACTACTAGGGGAGAGCAATCAATTGAGCCCCATAACCCAATTGACCGAGAGGCCACCACACGACCACCAAAGCCATTAAAACACCAAAATGCCCCACATAGGACCCAGTCGACTGAACCCCATCTAGTCGACCTAAACAAGCTACTAGAATCTCATAAAAAAACCCTAAAAATACAGGTCAATCGACTGAACCCTCAAAACCACGATCTAGTCTACTAAACCCCAAGTTCAATCGATTGACCCCAGGTGAAAATCGACTCTGGCCTATTGGTTCAACCCTCTTGAACCTGAAACGAAGCCTCAAAATTTTTATCCAACACCCTCGGACATACCCAAGCCCAAAACTAACACCAAAACCTCGAAAGAAACACTCAAAACTCAATTTCACCCCACCAAAATCGACAAAAAATTATTTTGAACCCCCAAAACCAATGTTTGAAACATAAGGCGATTTCATGCATTTTGAAATGATAAAAATACACACGATTACACGTAACACCCTCATAAGACATGAGAGTCTAGGATCCTATCTCGTTGAGTTAAAAACTCGACGTCTCAAACCACGTGTAAAATCAAACTTCGCCAGAATAAAATTCTGTTTGGATGAAAGTGTAGCCCACCACGAGGAGACTAAGGATATGTTGTTGGATCATTGAAAACTGAGCCCCGGGCACCCGAGAAGTTAGAGAGAAGGAAGAGAGAAAAAAAAAGACTTAGCTGAGAAGTTTTGAAAATATCTTCTGAGAATATCTAAATCGAGATATTTATAGGCCACAAAAATATCTTTTTTTTAAATTCGCACCACAATGCTCAATAGCCCCGAAAACCAATCCCATGTGCATATCTAAACTCGAACATGCATAAAAATGCATACAAACATGCTGTAACAAAAACGACAAACACGCGTCGTAAAAAGCCAAAAAAAAAACGGGTTAGGATCTCACACGGTTAGATTTAGAACTGTGCTAACTTTGTTGTGCAAAAGTTGTAATCTCGATTTTATGATTATTATTAGGTATAATTACACTTACCTCCCCTGATATTTAAGCTTATTACAAGGACCTCCCATGTGGTCTCTGAAATTACACTAACCTTTCTTGAGATTTAATTTTAACATCAATTACAGCACAACTGTTAAAAACTCCATTGAAATTTAACGAAAACTGTTCATCCCACCCCAAAACCACCATTTCCCCCTAAAACTACCCTCCAAACCACCTGCCCTCCCCAAAACCACCATTCCATTGAAATTTGGGGTGAGAAGGATGATTTTGGGGGGGAAAAGTGGTTTAAAGGGTGGTTTTGGGGTGGGAGAAGCGGTTTCCGTTAAATATTAACAGTTATGGTGCAATTGATGTTAAAATTAAATTTTAGGGGAGGTTGGTGTAATTTCAGAGACCACAAGGGAGGTCCCTGTAATAAGCTTAAACCTCAAGAGAGGTAAGTGTAATTATCCCTTATTATTATTTTCATCTTTGATTGAATAATTTGGATGATGATTTAATTTTTTTTAGACACGAGGGTTTATCATGATAGTTTAAGTTTTTTAGATCGAATGTAAGGTTACGGGACATAGGTTTTCGATGTAAAAGCTATTATTTGTTTTTAAATATTAGTTTAGAATATTTAAGAATAGGTTAAATTTTCAAAAACACGAAGAGCAGGCGGCGGCACTGGTGGTGGTTTCGAGTGTTTTGGGCCACAGATTGCGGTAAATTTTTCAATGGTTTTAAAACAATTTTTTAGGTAAATTTTTATAGGTTTTATGCATTAAAAATAGTAGCAAAATAAGTCCAAAAACAGCCATAAAAATCAATAAAAATAGTCACCACCGGTGGCTTTGCTGGCGGCGATTCGGGGCCGATTTTGATAAATTTTTGGGACATTTTTGGGACTATTTTTTGAGAAATTTTTTTGGCATAAAAAACAGTAAATAGTACCTCCAAATTCTGTCCAGAACCATGAAAAAAATTGGAGCAAAACAGTGGCAGAAAAAGTGGCAAGGCGATGGCCCTGGGCGGCGGCAGCGCATGCTGTTCGGGGCTATTTTTAGAGCTTTTTATTCGGGGTTGTTTTAGAGGCGTTATTCGAAGCAACATGTTGTTGGATATCAATGCTATTTTTCAAAAAAAAAAAACGAGAATCAAAACCACAACGAAAAAAGCCCAAATGGGCAACTAAAGCAGGCGGCGGCGTAGAAGGGGCGACGGTAGCCTCTTTACAGCTTTTTGATGGCTATTTTTCAGGTTGTTTTCATTCAATTTTTTTTATAGAAAAATAGTATTTTTTGGGAGCTATTTTTTTAAAAAAATAGCCTTGAAAATAGAGTCCAGGAGTGGCAGCAAAAGCCGCTTGAAGCTAACGGCATAAACGGCACTGGTGGCCGACGGTGGAGGTAGCTGGTCTGAGGCTGTTTTGATCGTGTTTTCTTATATGTTTTGATTGTGATGTGATATACTTGTATATCACTACAAATTAGAGAATCCTAATGCAATTCGGATACCGATAAGCAGCTGTTTCAAAAGATTAAAAATTTTACAACCTATCTGATAGCAAGAGACTAAAACTCATCAGATTTTCTATTCGATCATAAAATCGAGATATATACATATCTTGCATTTATATCCTTTTAATTTAATTAATTCAAAAAATTTGATTTTAATTAAATATTTTGTAAAGAAAAATAAAATGAACTTTTTTTAATTAAATGGAAAAACTATAGACATTTTATTTTTTTACAAAATATCACGTTTAAGATTATTTTTTATTTAATCGGATATCTTGAAAAAATATAAAAATTAATTATGAATTTTAAATAAATCAAATAAAAAAATATTAAATTTAAATAAAATGTTATTTTCAAAAAATATGAAACATAAAATAAAATAATTGAATGCTTTTAATCACTATCTTAGCTAAAAATTTAAAGAAAAAACTGTGCATTTATCGAATTTTCTCTTCAACTTAAATTAATTACAAGTTTTAGACTTTTTCAAATCGTGTAGTTTTTTAAATTAATAAATTTATTTTAATGAAACAAATATTTAAAACCCTCAATTTTTAAAAAAAAAAATCTATGTGGAAGAGAAAATTTATTTACAGATAAATCTGGTAGTCTTCATCACCAGTTTGTAGGAGATGTAACTAAATTCTGTATATTGGCAGTAAGGCTTTCCTCCCCATCAGACATATTAAATGCGGTATCGTCAGTATAAACCTCCTTTAGGGATAATTCTGGATAATTGTTAGTGTGAGTCACTTCTCCATCTGCAGGGTTCATGGCGAAGCGATTGATTTTAGATTAGGTGATAGTTAACACTTAGCTATAAATAAATAGTATTCTCTCCATTTGAGTCATTGTTATTATTTACTTGACCAAACTATGTCAGCTATTTAATTTTACTTGGCAAGTTCAGTTGCCTAGATAGTAAAATTAATAGAAATTGGCATGTCTGAACAAACGATAGATAGTAGACATCCTTCCATCGAGGTATGCTATTAACAGGGCACCAAGATACTGGCAAATTTCTTTTAAAATGGTAGAGAGAATCAAATTAAAATAAATTCAAAATATTTTTCATTATAATTAACAGTTATTTTTAATTATGTGATTCTCAAGAATAAAATAACTTTCAATCCTCTCACGTCTTACTCGAAGAAAATAAACTAACGGGATTGAATTTTGTTGAATGAAAAAGTAACTTGGATATAATTTTAACTACCAATGGTATTCTTTCAATGCTAGGAAATGTGTTTGTTTCTTAAAAGGATTCTTGCTTTGGGCCAAAAGGCATGAAGAAGAAAAAGGTTTAGAAACAGGGTGGCACGATTTCAAAGGTAGTTAGTGGACCATGTACTAGTGTGAAAAATCCAAAAAGCAGATGTTTTTACTGTAACCAGACACGATACTTGAAAAAGTAATGTCCAATTTATCTCAGCAAGCTGAACAAATCGGGTAATTTCTTTTCACTGGTTGTGAAAACATGTTTAACAATGTTATCTACCGGCACCTGATGTGTAGAAATGGGAGCCACTAATCATGTCTGCAATTTATTGCATGGGTTTTAAGAAACTCGGCAACTTAGTGATGGGGAGATTTGTCTACATATGGGCAATAATACAAATGTGACAGCAGTTGTAGTGGGAGATGTCACTCTCCATTTTAGTAGAGATCAGGTTTTAATATTTGGGAGATTATTTTTATGTACCTTCCATTAGAAAGAACTTGATTTCTATTTCTAGTTTGGTTAAAGACAGATATTTAGTTTATTTTAGTAACTCTATGGTTATTAAGGATAATAAACGAATTATCTGTTCTTGCATATTGGTGGATGATCTTTATGTTATTACTCCTATCTCTCCTACACTACAAATAACTGGATTGAATAACATACCTAAATTACTATATAAGAGAAAATTTCCTTCTTTAATGAACCAAACATTTTTTTAGTATTTATGCTTAGGTCATATTACTCTAAAAAAGAATAAATAGACTGGTAGAAGATGGGTCTTTGAGTTCATTAGAAGTAGAGGAACTTCTAGTCTGTGAATCCTACTTAGAGGGTAAGATAACCAAGATTCCCTTTTTCGACCAAAGGCTATAGAGTTAAAGAACTGTTAGAACTGGTTTATTCTGATGTACGTGGTCCTATGACAATCTGGTCTAGTGGTGATTTTGAGTATTTCGTCAGTTTTATTGATAACTACTCAAGATATGGATACATTTACTTGATACATCATAAGTCTGAATGCTCTAAGAAATTCAAAGAATTCAAGGTAGAGGCGGAGAAGCGTTTGGGTAAAAGTATCAAATCACTACGATCCGACCTTGGTGAAAAATACCTCTTTGGAGAGTTTATGGACTACTTGTTATGGGAAGGAATTATATCCCAGTTGACTGCACTGGGCACTCCGTAGCAGAATAATGTAGCATAAAGAAAGAATAAGAATCTTATAAAAATGGTAAAGTCCATGATGAGTTATTCAGGTTTATCCGATTCATTTTGGGGACTCGCAATAGAGATAAAGACTTACATTCTGAATTTGGTACCTTCTAAGTCAGTATCTTTTACTCCTACAGAATTGTGGATTGGGTATAAGCCTAGTCTAAGACATATTCGAATTTGAGGGTATCTAGCACATGTCCTAAAAGGGAATGCCAAAATGTTGGAATCGAGAACCGAAGTCTATTTCTTTGTGGGGTATCCCAAGGGAATGAAGGGCAGTCTATTTTATAATCCTAAGGATCAGAAGGTCATTGCTAGCACCAATGCCCAATTCTTGAACCACATGCCCAATAGTAAAATTGTTCTTGAAGAAATGAAAAGAAATACCAGTAGAATGGAAGAGAAACAACAAGTCACTCATATCATATTACCTTACGTAGTGGGAGGATTATCAGAAGAGGTGTAAATCATGAACATGGTACTGATGCACATGGTTCAAATTCTGCATAGAGTGTTACTGGTAGTACATAAACACAGGTAGTTCCTCATCTTAGTGGGAAGATTGTTCATCAACCTGATCGGTATATATTCTTAGGGGAGTCTTTTGACAGAACTAGATACCGAATTCTGTAACTACAATGAAGCACTTTAGGATAAAGATGTAGATCTTTGGCAAAAGGTTATAAATTTAGAGATGGAATCTATGTATTTTAATCAGGTCTAAAAACTTATAGAACCACCCAAAGGGATAAAACCCATTGAATGGAAGTGGATCTACAAGAGGAAGAAAGGAGTTAATGAGTGGATCTACAAAATTTGACAAATGGATGTCAAGATAGTTTTTATTAACGAAAGTCTTAACGAGTATATCTATATGATACAATCAGACGATTTCATAGCAAAGGGCTAGGAGCACATGTTGTGTAAGCTTAAGAGATCTATTTATGGACTTAAGCAGGCATCGAGGTCTTGGTATACTCGATTTAATCAAACATAAAGTCTTATGGTTTTGCCCACAGTCTAGATGAGTCTTGTGTGTAGAAGAAGCGTGACAAAAGCGTGGTGGTCTTCCTAGTACTTTATGTAGATGATATCTTATTCATCGAAAATGATGTGGAGGGATAATTTACGATAAAAGTATGGTTATCTGGATAGTTCGATATGAAGGACATGGGAGAAGCCAATTACATCCTAGGGACCAAGCTTAAGCGAGATTAGAATCAAAGGATGTTGGGCTTATTACAAGAAAAGTATATCGATAATATTCTTGCTCGTTTTAGCAGGCAGGATTCCAAGAAAGGGTTTCTCCCTTTTAGGCATAGAATCACTCTATCTAAGGATCAGTATCCTAAGATACCTGATGAGATAGAAAAAGTAAAGGCGGTTCTTTATGCTTTGGTAGTAAGAAGCCTAATGTATGTTATACTTTGCACAAGACCTGACATCTAGTTTGCCGTTGGTGTGGTTAGCAGATATCAGTCTAACCCAGGGTACGAGTATTGAACTGTGATAAATAATATAATTAAGTACCTGAAAAGGATTAAGGATTATATGTTAGTTTACCAAGAAAACGGTCTAGTACCTTTAGGGTACACAGACTTAGATTTTTAGTCAGACAAAGATTCCCGTAAGTCTACCTTAGGATATTTGTTTACCTTAGGAGGTGGAGCTATTACTTGGATGAGTATCAAGCAGTCATGCATTGCTGATTCCACCATGAAGGCCAAGTACGTGGCAGCTTCTGAAGCAGCCAATGAGGCCGTTTGGCTTAAGAACGTCCTGTTGGATTTAGATGTGGTCCCTTCTATTCAGTCGGCTATTACACTTTATTGTGATAATAGTAGAACGGTTGCAAACTCAAAGGAATCAAGAGTTCACAAGAAAAGAATGCATGTTGAGCAAAAGTATCACCTGATACGAGAAATCGTACAGAGAGGTGATGTTGCTGTGACCAAGATTGTATCAGGAGATAACCTTGCAGATCATTTTACAAAGAGTTTACTAGTTAAAACTTTTCATAGTTATGTAGAGGGCATAGAAGCCAGATATATGGTAGTATAGTTTTGAGTATGAGTGAGAAATTGTTAGGGTTATAATGAAAATCATAGCTTTATTTAGTTTTATATTTAATTTTATTTTAATAAAATAATTTTTTCATTTTATGAGAATCATAATGACTAATGTATGTAATATTTCTTCAATGTTATGCATGGATATCTTTTATTCTGTACAATATTTAATCTGGTGTGTAGAGTACGGCTTGCATACAGAAGATCAAATTTTAGGTTCTTGTAGAATATAAGTATTGATTCACAGTTTAGATGAAAATAGACATACTATCGGTACGACTATAGTACAGAGTTTCAGTAGGCCTGTCTTGGTTACAGGTAACAGATAATAGCGTCGTCTATTATTCTGACTCTCTATGCTAGTACACTTTATGTGTATTGAACAGGACACATTATGGTAATTAATGTTATACTGATTATATAAATTAATTTACACCTCAAGGTTATTATGAGAGTGCTTATACTCTTAATCTTAAAATAATTATTGATTTGCGTATATTTAATATTCGTTGTGTTAATTTATTAGAGGGTGCGATCTTATATGGGTTTATATTCTTGGTGAGTTAGATAGTGATATTAATTATATGGTGAATATTAATTATTGATAAAATCCACATCTCGATTGATCGGGATATACGATACCTATTTAAGGAAGCTTATAAGTTTTGACCGGGTCAAACCCTGCAAGTGAATTTGATTATCCAGCGGTCAAATAAGTTAAGCTAAAGAATTTAAAAAATTTTAAGATGCCGATTAAATTAAATTATTAGTAATTAAATTTAATTGGTGGGTATCAGAAATCTTAATGTGGGGGGATGAGTTAAGCATTTAATAATAGGAGCTCAATGCAAGATGGTCTTGAGATCATGGCTTAGAGTGCAATTATAGTTATTTAGTGGTGTGAACTGTAATTTAGTGATTTATAAAAATTACAGAAATCGCTGCAAGGATTTCATAATTACAGATACCACCGAGAGATTTTCTTAATTGTGAAAATAACTGGATACGTATCTGGGTTGCACTAGAAGCCTTTGTCATATTTACTCCATAGGTCCTTACTGTAGCCCTATAAATATGTGAGTAGGCAGAACCAAATTCATAACTCGTCTTCAAGACTAAGGTTGACCAGGTTTTACCAGTAGGAGTTCTTGAAGGATCGTAGCCTACACTATGTTCGGGAATCGCATAAGATAATATAGTAGAAGGTCTTACAGGAGCTTCAACTCGGAATCAAAAGTTTGAAGTTGGAGAATCGACCAAAAAAGTATTCTTCTAAATTAACTGTGGTGGCACAGGCTTTATTTTGATCGTTCATCATCAAAAATTTTATCTAGAGCCAGTTTCGGTGATTGCCCGTCCAGTTATTTTTAATACAAATTTTTTTTACAAAAACATTGATCTTAGCAGTTTTACCTCCAACAGGCAATGCTTTGCATAGAACTAAGGTTTGAAAGAGATGGATGCCTAGTCCCCTAAGGCTTGGAAAAAAACCCAAGAATCGTCTCACGAATTTAGAACCTAGAAAATGCTTCGCATATGACTTGAGTTTTTAGAATAAACGAATGCCTATTCCTCTTGGACTTTGGAAAAACCTAACGATTGTCTCACGAACTTAGGACCTATACAATGCTTCGCATATCACTAGGGTTTTAGAAGAGAGGGATGCCTAGTCCTCTAGGGCTTGGAAAAACCTAAGGAACGTCTCATGAACTTAGGACCTAGACAATGTTTCGTAAATGACTAGGGTTTGAAAGAGAGGGTTGCCTAGTTCTCTAGGGCTTGGGAAAAATCTAAGGATTATCTCACGAACATAGGACCTAGACAATATTTTGCATATGACTAGAATTTTGGCAGAGAGGGATACCTAGTATTCTAGGGCTTGAAAAGATCTAAGAATCATCTCACAAACTTATGACTTAGACAATACTTTGCATATGACTAGGGCTTTTAGAATAGAGGGATGCCTAATTCTCTAAGGTTTTGGGAAAACTTAAGTGTCGTATTACGAACTTAGGACCCAGATAATGCTTCACATTGACTTCGGTTTTAGAAGAGAGGGATGCCTTTGTTGGAGGAAAAACTGTCAAGATCATGATTTTTGAAAACGATTAATCGGTAAAAAATTAACTGGACGGGCAAACGCCGAAACGAGCTCCAGATAAAACTTTTGACGAAAAATGATCAAAATAAAACTCATGCAACCAAAGTTAATTTAGAAGAATACCTCTTGTAGATCTAATCTTCAACTACGACTTGATTCCGAGTTGAAGCTCCGGTCAGATCTTCTACCGTATTTTCTTATGCCATCCTCAAACGTAGTGTGGGTTACGATGCTCCAAGAACTTGTACCGGCAGAACCTCGATATATTTTTTAAATCTTAAAAGACAAAAATAAGATATCAAGAATGATATAAAAATTAATCTAAACTCGTTTAGCCTACCTGCATATATATAGGACTACAGCATGGACCTGGGAAGTAATTATGAGTAAGACTTCTAGTGGAACACAGATACCTACGGGCGATTTCTGCAATTATGGAAAGTCACAGCGGTTTCTGTAATTTTCATAAAATACTGAATTACATTTCACACCACTAAAGAACTATAATTTCACTCTAACCCATAATCTCAAGACCTTATTACATTGAGCTCCTATTATTAAATGTTTATCATTTCTCCCCATGTTAAGATTCTTGATACCGGCCAATTAAATTTAATTACTGATAATTAAATCCACCTGTAGGGTTTGGTCCGGTCAAAACTTATAAGCACCCTTAAGGGGGTATCGTCAATTCCGATCTTTCTGGACTTGAATTCTGTCAATAATTAATATTTGCCATATAAATAATATTATTATCCAACTCACCGGGAATATAAACCCATATAAGATCGCACTCTCTAATGAATTAAAATAACGAATATTAAATATACACAAATCAATAATTATTTCAGTATTAAGAGGATAAGCACTTTTCATAATAACCTTAGGGTGTGAATTAATTTATGTAGTCAGTAGTCAGTACTAAATTAATTACCCCAAATGTCTCGTTCAATACACACAAAGTGTATTGGCACAGAGAGTC